>PVJS01020753.1:0-32254 GCA_004027185.1 Glis glis | reverse complement strand
AAGTTGCGGAGGGCCTCACTAGGTAGAGAGAGAGAGAGAGAGAGAGAGAGAGGAGAGAAGAGAGAGAGAGGAGAGAGGAGAGAGAGAGAGAGAGAGGAGAGAGATCGATCAATCGATCGATCGTGCGCGCGCACATGCGCGCTGAGGTTGGCTGCGAACCCGGATCCTCCGGTCTCCGCCTCCCAAAGTACTGGGATTACAAGCATGCGCCACCACGCCCGGCTGCATGTAATAATTATAATCAAAGATTTTTTTAGTATATATACAGAACTGAAGGATACAAAACAATGAAGGCTTTATCAATTACTAACTTACTCTGCCTATTAAATGCATTAGGAGTTCAGACAGAGAAATGTCACTAGAGGCTGGGGTGGCCAAGAATAGAGTCCTAGAGGAGGGTCACTTGACAGGTGTAGGGCTGGGTTTCCTAGGTTTGAATCCTAGTCTTGCTGTTTTACCTAAGGAATGACTCACTCAAACTCTCTGTGGCTTGGTTTTCTCGTCTACAAAATGGGGCTGTTATCAGTTCTTTCTTCACAGAGTTCTTATGAGGACTAAATAAATTCACATAAGAAAGGGTTGTAGGACAGAACCTTCCTGATGATACAAGGTAAGCACTACATATGTGCTAATATAACCATTAGAAGGGCATTTTAGGCAAGATAATAACAATAATATTTCACCTTTTTGGTAAATTCCTACTGTGTGTCAGGTACATCATATACAACTGATACCTCACAAATCTAGGAAGAAAAAGACTATCTTACCCAATTTATAGATGAGAAATGTCAGGCACAAAAAGAGGCTGAAGCTGGGCGTGGTGGTATACACCTGTAATCCCAGTGTTTGGGAGGCTGAGGCAGGAGGATCTGTGGTGGCCCAGAGGAAGTACAGGCTGGCAGTGAGGACCTGACCCTGCTCACCCCACAGAGCCACAGATGAGTGCACATCCCTCACAGTCACAGATGAGTGCTTACCCTGTGCAGCCGCAGATGTGTATGAAGTTATGCAAGGATGACTACATATAAGCATGTACAAGTCACATTGACATGGACATGCACCATACATGCGCGTGCACGTCCATGCTGACATGGACGTGGGCCATTTTGTGCAGAACCCTATATAAGGAATGGGTCTACAGAATAAAGTTGCTGTTTGTTCTCCTCCAGATGGTGGCTCTGTGTGCTTTCTTTATCCCAGGGATCTCACCGCCTGCAACCACTGCTGGCCTCTGACTTGGCCCCTGACAGGATCCCCAGTTCAAAGCCAGCCTCAGCAACTTAGCAAAACTCTGTTTCCAAATAAAAGGTAAAAAATTGGGCTGGCAGTGTAGCCCAAAGGTAGAAAGCCCTTGGGTTCCATCCCCAGTACCACAACAAAACAAAAAAAAAAGAGAGAGAGAGGGAGGATGAATTATCATTTGCCATTTGCTCTGGCACCATCTTGCAGGGATAATAAACAAGCTTACTTGGGTACCAACTTACTCTTGAAAAGCACAGAAATCACCACCGACACAATGTGTGAAACTGGATAATGAAAGCCAGGCAAGGGAGTTGACCCTGAGTTCACTAGGCAATTGAGAGCCCATAAAGAATTCTGAGCAAAGTAGTTGCAGAACACAAGAAAAATGCAAGGAAATCAGTCTGGCACAGATAGGGGATAAGCTGGCATGAGGCCAAAGAGCAAGGAAAGAGAGAGAGACAGAAAGACAGGGACAGTCAGATAGAATATATTATAAACAAAGCAGGTATGTATTGTTTTGATGAGGGATTAGGCCAGGTAATAGCAAAGAGAATATAGAGTTGGGTAAATCAAAAACACCTTTGAAGGTATTTGCACCCTTCAAACACTGAATATTGGAAGAAAAAAGGAGGGAGGGACAAGTCACATGTCACAATCCACAGAGGGCTTGACAAGAAATGTTTTCTTTTTTGTGGTGCTGGGGATTGAACTGAGGGGCATTCTACCTCCAAGCTACACCCCCAGTCCTTTTTATTTTTTGTTTTGATACAGGGTCTTGCTAGGTTGCTGAGAGTCTCACTAACTTGCTGAGGCTATCCTCAAACCTGTGATCCTCTGTCTAAGTCTCACAAACACTGAGATTACAGGCATGTGCCAGCAGGCCTCCTATAGATTTTCTCAAATGTTTTGTGCAATTACTTAATTTTAAAGCATTTTGTTTTAACCTAATAATAGCACAAAGCAAAGCATCACACAATGCTATGCAAACAATGCCTGGTGGCTGGAAAGGTGTACTGCAGTGAATGACAAAAGTGATGTGCAATAAGTAAGAGAGCATGCACATCCATTGTGTAAAGGAAGGGGCTATTTACAAAATCAAGATAAAGAACCCAAAAACGGCTAATACAACAAAGAGCCCAGGTCTGATAACATCTCCCAGCACAAAGGAGAGCTGATTTACCTCTTGTTTTAAAGAGGCAGCCTGCGCATGCCAACAAAAATATGTGATTGATCTAATTAGCTTACTGAAGTGAGGAAAAGAGTGGGCCCAAATCATGTGTACTCACATTCTACTCTTTCCAGGACAAAGCAATGTCGCATAAAAGCCTATCCTTCAACTCAGACGTTCACACTCATTAGAAGGGATGAAACCTGCCAGTACTCAGCATGGAGGAGCTTAATGAATATTACAGGATGGTGATGACACAGACATGAGTCTCAAAAGAATGAGCTCTCATGTGGAAGAAGAAGAAACATAAGGACTGCAAAAATGTATGTGCAGTGGCTAAACTCCAATTACCAGCTCAGGCAGGGCAATTTTACTGCATTATGCCCACATTAACATTCCCACTCTCAACTTAATGCTTTATTAACATAACTCACAATGCCTCTCTTCACCCAGGGTTATTAGCAAACACAAGTCTTTTGAGACTGGAAAACTACTTCATTCATTCAACAAATATTCTTGGGCACTTACTATTCACAGGTAATAAAAGATTATCTATTTTTTGTTGCTAATGGCAGAGAGGATAAAAACGAGTTAGGTGTGCTAAAAATTAAATAGATAATTTTAAAAAAACCTATTGGGAAGAGAAGAACAACCTAGAGAAAAGACAAGTGACAACATTAAGCTTTGTCTAATAGTCTGCTGATCACAAAGGGCAGCTGACTCACTGGTTACCTTTAGGGGATACATACATATCCACAAAGCAAATATTCTTCCTCAGGGAGGTGTGTGTGTGTGTGTGTGTGTGTGTGTGTGTGTATGTGTTACTGAAGATTGAACCCAGGGAGTGTGTGTGTGTGTGTTACTGAGGACTGAACCCAGGGAGTTCTACATCTTAACAATACCCCCAGCTTTTTATTTTAGGATCTCATTAAGTTACCACAAGCTGGTCTCAAACCTGCGATCTTCCTGTCTCAGCCTCCCAAGTTCCGGGATTACGGGTGTGTACCACTACACCTGGCTTCAGGAAGGATATTATTCAACTGTCTCTCTCTCATGGATTCAGGCCAAAGTCAATATGGTATAAAGGAAAGGTTATATAGTTGTTTATCTAAATTGTTTCACTTACTCTACCTATAGCATCACTTCCTGGAGGAAACTGAAGCCCTGGAAGCTCATGCTCCTGGAGCCCTGAGTAAGTTGGGATGCCCTAAGCAGCTAGACACCTGCCTGACCTAGGAAATCAAGACACATTTAAAGGAGACAGCAGGTGTAGAACAGGAGGTCGTCCATATAAGCATACTGTTAACTTTTTTTTTTTTTTTGGTACTTAGGATTGAACCCAGGAGCATTCTACCTCTGAGACGAGCTTCACCTCAGCCCCATTTCTTTTTCTTATTTTGAATCAGCATCTTGCTAAGTTACTGAGGCTGACCTTGAACCTGTCATCCTCCTGTGTCAGTCTCCCAAGTACTAGGCTTGCAGGCATGTTCCACCACACCCAACAAATGTTTCTATTTTCTAAACTTATTTCCACCACTAAGATCATTTCATAAAACTATTTATCAGCTCATGTCTGAAGTAAGGATAGTTTATTATCACAACTTTGTCTATAGAGTATTTTGAACACTCTAGAACTTGAAAAATTAATCATCTTGTATTTCCTGATACTAATAGGCATCATTTATATGAGAAAGTTTCCACAGAAAAAAATGTTGATTTTACTATTTTACTAAATGTGTAATACTCATTTAAGTATTTAAAAAACTAAAACTATGTAGAACTAGGGTATAAAAGAGTCAAGCAAAATTTCAGTAAGGATTTTTTAAAGATATTTAGAGATACTTTGCTTTTAGAGTATTGTTTTCCCTAAAAAGAGGCCCTTTTCCCAACTTGGCTGCGGACTAGTCTTGGTCAATAATTCAAGTTTGTATGAATACAGCTCTGTGGGATGGATCAACTGCAGAAATCCTAATGCAATTGAGATGATGGTTGGTAGGTTAATAGAATATGTCATTTAAGGCACAGAATCAAAAAATGACATATACATATATATTTTAAATATTTTTGGTGAAACATAAAAAATCAAATTTACTTGCCAATATTTTCACACAGACCAAGGCTATTTCTTCAGGCACAGGTCTACCGACTAAAGTTCAAAGTTATCTTTCTTGCATGAACCATACTCATAAAATGTATAATCTACTATTTCCTATCTGGACTACCTGAAGTTGAAAAAACCTCAGTGTGAATAGATCTCAGTATAGAATCTTTCCATATTTTAAACATCTTTCCCAATCATTTAGAGTTCTCCCTCCTACATTCAATTTGACAGTTGCAATGTCATAGCAACTTATCTTTGTTCCTTCCAAAGAATTTAACTTCACAGAAATAATTTCCTTTTCATACACATATTTCATCTGTTTACATATTACATAATAAAAACATATAATTACTGTTGAAACAGAGAGCCCCCAAACGTCCTCATACTGAGAATAAAAACTACCCCCTGGCCCAGCGGTGCCATGGAAGCTGAAACTGACTTTTTCTCTGGCTAGTACAGCCTAGCTAAATCTGCATATGTTTATTACCTGGCTTTTGCTCCTATAAATTATAAGTGCTTCTATAGGACCTATAGTGAAACAATCTAGGTGCTTCTCCCCAGTTTGATCAAACTGCATAAGATTCGTTTTTCCTTTTATATCATTTGCATATTTCTAATGCAGGCAGGTGGCCAAGGTGGGTTCCCTGGCTTGGTGGCCATTAGCACCATAACAATGCATGCTCCTCAGCAATGGGGAAGTTTGTGGCCTTGAGGGCTCACTGGAAATAGCCAGGGAGACAGAGCACTTGGCAGAGAGCAGGTATACGTGATAAGTCCAGGAGTTTTCCAGAGAGAATGGAAAGCACCAGCAAACCAGGGAACCAATTAGATTGGTAAAGAAAACTCCCATTGTATTATTAAAAGAAGGCAGCTGTGTTCTCAAAAGCTAGCCTCTAACTTAAAAGGGTATCTCTGCAGGCAAGGTTATTCTTGTTTAGAGGAAATGTGAGTTAAATCACTCAAGGAGGAGACTTCTGTGTCTTTCTGCCACATCCCTTGGGGAAGATATGCTATAGAGTCAATTTTTTTTCAGAAGGCAAGTGTGTACTACTTTCTATATAGCCTCAGGTTATCCCCACAGTTTAATTTGCAGTATTTACACTGGAAGATAATCCCTAATAAACTAGTAGAAAAATCATTGGCCTTGAGCAGCTCACTTCCAAGAAAAGTGACATAGAGAGATTTGCAAACAGATTCTCCCTCCTTACCTACCCCACCCAAAGACACTACTCCATACCTACATAAGGCCATTACAAATTAGCAGCCAAAATACTGAGTCCAGCCCACAGTCTTAATATTTTATTATTATTTTCATTGGCGACCTTTGGGTATTGGCATCTATTCTCTAGTCCCTATGGTCTCACACACCTGATCCTAGTGGGCATGCCACTGAACCAGCTGGAGGTACAGTTCCACCATAATGTGATTCTGTTCAGAAACTTTGGTTAGTCTTGGCAATACCAAGAGTGTTCTTTGAGAGGAGGTATTCACCTTGGCAGAAGAACCCAACCCATCCCTATAGAAAACCCGAGAGATCACTTACTGTGGAGAAACGGAAATGACCCAGAGTCTAAAGTAACTGAACAAAAACTTTAGCATTCCTAAGAACCGTTTGGGAATCTTGCTGAGATGCTCATCCCTGAGGCCCTATCTCTTCAGATTCTGAATCAGTAGGTCTGGGAATGGAAACCCAAAAATCTGCATTTCAACAAGCATGTATCAGAAGAAATTAAAGAAGAGAGGAATTAAGAAACATGACTGTGCTTACACAGCAAGTAAGGGGAAGACCCAGGATGCAAAGCCAGGCCACCTAGTTAGAGTTCACACTCAACCACTTCCCCATACTACACTACTACCATGACCTGAGGGAAGCTCTTAGACATAAAACAGGAACCCCCAAGCCGGGCATGGTGGCACATGCCTGCAGTCTCAGTGCTTCGGAGGCTGAGACAGGAGGATCGCAGGTTCATGGCCAACCTCAGCAATTTAGTGAGGCCCTCCACTATTTAGCAAGATCCTGTTCTAAAATAAAAAAATAAAATATGGCTGGATTATAGCTCAGAGGTAGAATGTTCCTGGGTTTAATCCCTAGTAACACTAACACACACACACACACACACACACACACACACAACAACAACAACAACAACAACAACAACAACCCAGGAACCCCTGAAGGTTTGCAGCTTTTAACTCAGCTAAAGCCCTTTACCCCAGAATCCCCACTGTCACATTCATTACCAACCTTCAAGGTCAGGATGAAGAGTTCCTTTTACAAGTTACAGTTAGAGAAATTGTGGGAGAATTGGCAAGAGAGGCTGCAGCCAGGATGAATGCTCAGCCTCAGAGGCCCCATTCTGAAACAAGATTGAGTATTTCAGGAAGTGGCAGCATGAAATTAGAAAGGGTCCTTCCTTCCAGTCTCCCAACTAAAGACACAAGACACGACAACAGAATAGTTGTTAACAATGCTAAGGATATTCCAACTCAATTCCTATAGTTACCTCATATTACAAAATTACAATCAACATTAGAGGGTCTCTAAGAAAGGAGTCAAAAGTCCATGCCAGCTAGGCAGAGTTCTTAGACTTGATATCAAAAGCATGATCCAAACCGGGCATAGTGGTGTACTCCTGTAGTCCCAGTACTTGGGAGACTGAGACAGAAGGATCACAGGTTTGAGACTAGCCTCAGCAACTTAGCAAGACTCTCAGAAACCTATTAAGACCTTGTTACCTTGTTTCAAAACCAAAAATTTTTAAAAGTCTGTGCACAGTGGTGCACACTCATAATCCAGTACTTGGGAGGCTGAGATAGGAGGATCGCAGGTTTGAGACCAGTCTCAGTAACTTAGCAAGATTCTCAGCAACCTAGCAAGACGATGTTTCAAAATAAAAAATAAAATAGGGCCTGGGATGTAGCTCAGAAGTAGAACACCCCTGGGTTCAATCCCCAGTACCACAAGATAGATGACAGATAGACAGACAAGACAGTTAGGGCTGGGGATATGGCTCAGTGGTAGAACACCCCTGGATTCAATCCCCAGTACTACAAAAAACAAAAAAAAGTACAGTCTGGTGGACTATCCTCTGCTGGCAAGTGAAGAAAACAGGTGAGACACGATCATCCATATATCTCTGTGGGTGATTACAAATACAAACATGCCTGTGTTTGTATAGTACACATACATGCTATGTATATATATTACATGTACATAAACATGCACATATAATATAAATTCTAAAAAGATAATGAGAAATGTCAATAGTGGTTACTTTTGGAAAGGGGATTGTTTATATATTTTATTTAATTGTATTAGTTTTGTTTACCTGTATATTCTAAATTTCTAAAACTAACAAGTGTCACTAGTATTAATATTTTTAATTATTGGAGAGAAAAAGACTGGTTCATAGGGAGTGCTTTTTTTCCTTAATACATGCCATTTTAATGACATATTTAATATTAAGTGTGGTCATTTAACCAATCTGCTAATGGCTAGATATTTAGTTTGCTTCCAGATTTTCAGTGTCAAAAATAATGTGCAAGGAACATTCTTTTAACTAAACATTTGAGCATATCCACAATTTTGTCCTTCAGTTAAAATCCCAGGAGTAGAAATGTCGGCTCAAGCTGGGCGTGGTGGCGCATACTTGTAATCCCAGTACTTGGGAGGCTGAGACCGGAGGATCCGGGTTCGCAGCCAGCCTCAGCTACTTAGTGAGGCCCTCGGCAACTTAGTGAGACCCTGTTTCAAAATAAAAAATAAAAAATAGGGCTGGGGGTATAGCCCAGAGGTAGAATGCCCCTGGGTTCAATCTTCAGTACCGCAAAAAAAAAAAAAGAAATGTTTGGGCATCCGAAGGCTTCTGATATAAGTGGGCTCCCAAAATGCTGTACCACTTTATATTCCCAATAATTAATGATCCATTCTCTTCAGGCTCACTCATGCTGATAACCAACACTGAAGATTACCTTGCTCTTAGATACTCTAGAATCTCACTTTGAGGGAAAATTCTTGTTTTCAACAGCAGATTAAGATACACGAATTATCTGGTTGCCAATTAAATTAGAAATTTTAATTTGTCAATTTTATATAAGTTGCAGAACTTTGTCAGGTCCACTAAGATAAACAAGAACAATAAAATCTCTGTAGGATTCAATATTCAATTCAATGATCTTGATTTAGTTCATCATGACATCTCCAAATCATTACCCTACAGAGCTCAGCCTCCCTGCCACGCCTCTCCGACTAAGGACAGAGCTGATCTTTGCATAGCGGCTACCTCGTAAGGGGAACATGGGAATAAATGAGACAAAGCAGGCTTCGTGTGCCTGCTGGAAGCAACAGTGCTGCAGCCCAGTACTCAGTACAGATGAAGCCGTCAAAAACTGTCCTTTACTATTAGGGTTTCTATTATAAGCAATATAACTTTAATATACCATAACGAGGACTTCAATAGCAGCTATTTCAATCCTCTTCATTTTACAGAAGAGGAAAAGGGTTTGCAGAGCTGGCCTAGAACTCAGGTCTCCTTGACGCCAGCCTCGGGCTCTTTGTCTAACACATTTCTATCTGTTGGTGGGTTTTCTATGTGTAGACTAGAAGCCAGAGACACCTTAATTCTCACAATTACACTTAATCAGAGCAATCTGTAATTTGAGATTTAAGTCTACATGCTCAAAATATACCTGGTTTATAGATACCTGCCTGGTTACATAATAATTCCTATAGCAGATATTTTTAAGTTGCAGGCTAAAAGCAAATGGGTTATATCACCTCAGAAGATGATGAATGATTGATTATAAACCTCTACTCTGATACAGGGTCTCTGATTGCATTAGACAGAGGGCATGAAGACTAATTAAAAATGCTCATACATTCATCACCGTTGATTGTACATAATCCACTGCTGAATGTACGAGTGCAGCACCTTCTCTAAAATGACAGAGAAAACAGATGAATTTCCACTCAGAACTCCCAGAGGCTATCTGTCTTGATTTCGGAGTAAATGGGCTTTCCCTAATAACCTAAATCACAAACAGAATGACAGCTAGAAAACCCTAGGCCAAATTTTACTAATCTATCTGAGCAGGGCTGGCCAAGCCTGGCCACATGGTACGTGATCAATAAATAATTACAGACGGATTGGTAAACAGGTCTTCAGGCATACTTTAGAGATTTTCAGAACTAATTTTTCTAGACGCCTACATAATTGGAAGTCACAATATGTGTTTGAGTGAGCTATGGGAAATACATGCTATATGCCACCACAAGCAGCCCTTAGCCTGGCTCTCGCATCCCAGCCCTCCAGTGGGTGGTTTGTACTAATCTCTCCCCACCCAATCAGGGCAATAATTGCTATCTGACAGTCACACACCAAAGCACCACCACGGTAAAATGCTGACAGGTCCTTTCCAACAAGGAAAGAGGAGCGTGTTCACCTCCATCCTCCAAGGAAACTGCCACTCAACACACACCACAGTCATCCACGCGTGCCTGAGCTGAAAAGGGAAGGATGGGAGGAGGAGGATGGTGCTCTGTGCTCTCCTACTCCTCAGGGAACATCCATCCCCACCCCTGTCCTCCCTTGTCCTAGAGAGCCACAACTACCAACTCCTCTCTGACCTGCTTCTGGAATGAGAATCCTTACCTCACTTCAGGATAGAAGGGTAAGAGAAGCCACCCATTATACTGCCTGAAAGCACAGCAGTGAGGAAGGGGCACATACCAATCCTCCTCCAGGACACAGGCCGTGGGAGCAGCCAGAGGAGTGGGAAAAGGAACAGTATATGGTCCACAGAACATGCACAGTGGAGAGCACTGCAGGTGCAGCTCGGTGGTGGAGCACTTGCTCAGCAAGCATGAGAACCTGGGTTTGATGCCCAGCATCACCAAAACCAAAAACGAAACTCAAATACCCTAGCTCAGAGGTGCAGGCCTATAATCCGAGCTACTGGTATAATGTGAGGCTGAAACAGGAGGGTTGCAAGTTCAAGGCCAGCCTGGGAAACATAGCTAGACCCTGACTCAAAATAATAAAATAAATAAAATAAAATAAAATAAAATAAAATGGCTCAGGATATAGCTCAGTGGGAGAGCACCCTTGGGTTCGATTCCCATTACCACAAAACAAACAAAAACTCTCAAAATACTGTTGAATGAAGATATTTAAGGTAATACCTTTTTGATCCACTTAATGTATAAAGGATCCAACAAATGAAAACAAATTAGAAATGACATAATCTGCATTAATAGCAAGAAAAGTTTTGAAATTAATGGAATTCAACACTGTAATTGTAAACCTAAGGTGGAAAAGGGAAAAAGTAATAAAGATTTTGGGCTTGAAAAGTCATCCTGGAGCCGGGCGTGGTGGTACATGCTTGTAATCCCAGTACTTGGGAGGCTGAGACCAGAGGATCTGGGTTTGTGGCCAGCCTCAGCTACTTAGTGAGGCCCTCCGCAACTTAGTGAGACCCTGTTTCAAAATAAAGAACAAAAGATAGGGCTGGGGTTTAGCTTGGAGGTAGAATTTCCCTCGGTTCAATCCCCAGTTCTGCAAAAAAAGAAAAGAAAAGTCATCCTGGGTTAAGCAATAAAATGAACAAAAAAAAAGCAATAAAACCAAGAAAAATCAGAGACCAAACAATGGTGAAATTGTTACACAGCTGTTTTTTGAAAAAAAAAATGTGCTTTCTAAAAAACGATCAAATAGCACCACAATTATGCAACACCTCACATCCACATAAAGCATGTTCTTTCCATATGAATTACTAGTGAACAAAACTTACATTTCTATTTTGCAACTTTAATTTGATTTCTTTTCTAAATTCTTGCCTTCTTTTTTTGCTTGTATGTTTATTTGTTTGGTACTGGAGATTGAACCCAGGGGCATTCTACCTCCAAACTACCCCCTCAGCCCTTTTTATTTTGAAATAGTGTCTCGCTAAATTGCTAAGGCTGACCTCAAACTGGCGATCCTCCTGTCTTAGCTTCCAAAGAACTGGGATTAGAAGTGTATACCACCACACCTGGCTATATTCTTGCCTTCTTTACCTTATTCTTTTTTTTTTTTTTTGGCAGTACTGGGGATTGAACCTAGAGGCATGAGCTATATACCTCCAGCCCTATTTTTTATTCTTTATTTTGAAATAGGGTCTCACTAAGTTGTGGAGGGCCTCACCAAGTAGCTAAGGCTGGCTGCGAACCTGCGATCCTCCTGTCTCAGCCTCCCAAGTACTGGGGTTACAAGCATGCGCCACCACGCCGGGCAGGCTTCTTCTTTCTTCACACATCTCTTACTGGGCCCAGGAGATCCAGACTCTGACCGAGGCTCTATTGCTACAAATACCAACATAATTTATGTAAATATCAGTGGGTCGCTACCCATCAATTTATTCAACAAATTCTACTCTGCACCAGATTCAGTGCCAGGCACAAGAAATACAAACACTGAACAAATCAACATGGCCCCTGTCCTTATGGAATTTGGTCTATAAAAATGAGGGATTAAGTCGGGCTCAGTGGCACATGCCTGTAATCCCAGTACATGGGAGGCTAAAACAGGAGGATCGAAGGTTCAAAGACAGCCTCAGCAATTTAGTGAGGCCCTCAGCAACTTAGATCCTGTTTCAAGATAAAACAAAATAGGGCTGGGGATAAAACTCAGTGGTAGAACGCCCCTGGGTTCAATCCCTTGTACCACAAAAAAAGGGGGGTTAGATATGAAATCAATAGTCCTTTTCAGTTTCAAGGTTTTGTTGTTGTTGGTTGTGGTGTATGTGTGATGTGTGTGTGTGTGCGTGCCTTGTATATGCTACACAAGTGTTATACCACTGAGCTACATCCACAGCCTGGGTTTCAAGTTTTTCATATTATTCTTCTCCCTCTCTCCTCTGATTCTCACTTTATCTTTTTTGTTGCCGTTATTAATTACCTCTAATGCTCACAAAATAGTGCCATATGAAAATTTTACTTTCTAACAGACCATGCCAAACTGGTTTATAAAGCAAAATGGAAGAAAATGTGATGGAGAGATTCTATAAAAATCAGGGCCTAAAAAAAAAAGGACAGTGGTGTTTTAGATAAAAACAGATTGTGAGCTAAGGTTATAAAAAAACATGGGCAGGGGAGAAGAACAGAAAGTCTAGCCAGCTCTGCCACCTCAAAAATTGGAACCTGATCCCATGAAAGTCTGATCACTGGGTCATTCAAACCTGATTGCTTAATGAAAGTGTGCAAATCAGCAGACATTATGCTGGAGTGTTGCAAATGTCCCTAATTATGACCAAGTAGATGAAGGCCTTAAAAATCATACTTCACCCTATTTGAAAGGGTGTCTGGCACATCATTAATTAAAACACCTCAGCTCCCAACTACATTAGAAGCATGGTAATTATCTTCATACAAAATTTGCTTTATAACACTTGAAATGCTTCAAATCCTAGGGTGACAACAGAATATAAACAAAAAGACCATGCATTACGGCTCCTGTCCATTACTATGTGGCTGCAGATCAAAGTTAAGAGCTCCCCCTTTGGGAATAAGATGCATTAACAGGCCTGAGAAAGAGAGGCGACAATTATCGTGTTATAACAGTATTAGCAGCACCTAACTTCTCTTGAGTTGTTACCATGTGCCACATGCCGAACCAAGTGCTTTTTCACATGCCCCGAGCTCAGAGAGACTGAGAAACTTGCCAAAGGTCACCCAGCCAGAATGTGTGAGAGCAGAAAATTGACCCCAGGCCTGTTTGGCTCCAAAATCTATATTGTTAGTCACTACAAGGCCACCAAAAAGGTAATGTCAAAAGAGGGCAGGGGGCAGGAAGGAGGAGTTGTCGATTGCAAACATCTCCCTGGAGCACAGTTTACAAGATGAAAACTAGTTAGAACCGCAGAAGTTGAATGCTGAAGCACAAAAGAAGTTCAGACAGGCATCAGAAAGCCAGGGACGGTAAAATGTGAAACAAAGAGAAATGGTGAGGCTGTCGCATGACGACGGTGTGAACTGTCGAGGCGTCTATCTGGGGAGAGGTAGTGTAGTCTCTGGGGTACCTACTTTTTATGCAGTTATTCCAGACATGCACTGTACACCTCCTCTGTGCCAGTTGCCAAGCTCCTGCCCTGTCTCCAAGCGCCATGTGCAGCATACCTCAAGAGAGAAACCGGACCTGTGCACAGAACCAGGAAGGGAATGAGCAGCACCCACAGGACCCACTTCAGGAGCGTGCATCCCTAGGGGTCAGTTTGAGAACTCCCCTAACCGACCCCTAACCAGCTGTACTACAGTGAGAGCAGTACTGACTCCCAGGCACTGAGTTTTAGCTCCTTCTTCTCAATGACTGAAAACTCAGGGTCCTGCTTAGAAGGTCTTTTCCTAGAGATGGAAAAATGAGAAGCCATGCTGGTTGTCAGGCACTAAACAGTTCTGAAATCTCATAGGCGCCGTCCCTCTAAGAATAACAAAGGGCCAGCACTACCCATGATGGTTCAACATGGCCCTGCCTCATTAAAATTTAAAAACACATTATGGCCTAGTGGAGTCAAATAAATCTGGCTTTAAAGCCCAGCTCTGCTACCTACTAAGTCTATAGCTCTAGGCAAAGTACTTAACCTTTTTTGGCCCCAATTTCCTCAGTTTCAAAACAGGGATAATAACTTCCATCTTACTGGCATCTTGTGGGCGTCTCTAAGACTATGCTCTTCATACCAGTTGAGGTGTATACCCTGCCCCACAGCCCCTTCTTCGGGAAAATGGTAATATTCCCAACCACTGCTTGGGGGCAGCCTTAGACAATGATTTTCTGTACTAACAAGTGTGTGCGCACGCGCACACACACACACACACACACACACACACACACACACACCATCGACCTGCTAGTCCTGTGGAACAGAACCTCAGAAGCAGGGGTGGGAACCTAGTCTAAAAGTGACCAATCCCTAGGTTGGCCATCAACCTATGACTTGCCTGAATGTCCGTCCGCTCTGGCAATCCACTAGCTTAGCTATTCAAATGCCCAGTTCAAATCCTGGAAGTAGAGGCAGCCGGCAGCAGGCAGCAAGCAAAGCAGACAGGCTCCAAGACAGAACAGCAACTTGGAAAGTAGCTGGGGGAGAGTGAGGGCAGACTCCCAGAAGACAGTTGAGGCTCCAAAACTGGTAGGGATCCCAAAAGCCTTTTGATTCCATCCTCTAAGTGTCCAGTTCCCCTCGGCCCTATCCTTCCCAAAGCCTGGCTGTTCTCTTTCCCTAGGATGGAACAATGAGCTTCCTACTACCTGAGGTCACAGGAGGCTATCTCTGTTCTTTGCCACCAGAAACAAGGCAGGTGGGAAGCCCATGCCCACCTGTGAAAGGGTCAGGAGGGGGCAGAGACGCATTCACAGGCTGCTTTGTTGGGCCTCGCTGAACAGATGTGGGAGGGAGAAACAGCAGGACCTTTCTAGCTGAGAAAGGCTCATGATACCTCTCACAGATGCAGGCTTGCAGAGGAAACAACTGCGGGCAGGCATGGGGCAGGGCTCTGGTTATAAGTAAATGGAGTACAAGTAAGAGAAGCACAACACTGAAGTCCAGAGGGAGAGCCCTCACACCTTTGCCACCATTTATAGCTTCCTTTGAGTGGGGGGGGGGTCTTTTTTTTACTCTAACACTTCTTGAGATTCAAACAAAGCCAAACATTGCTGGATTTCTCTTTGAGGTAAGTTTTGGTTAAGCAATAAAAAAAATTTTAATGACTACCTACCCCCTCAAACCAAAACCAGAGAACAACCAAACCTAAAAACAAAGGTTCTCTCTGCCCCCACCTAAATACATAATTTAAAGCCGAGTGTCGTGGTACATGCCTGTAATCCCAGTACTTGGGAGGCTGAGCCAGCAGGATCACAGATTTGAGGACAGCCTCAGCAAGTAGTGAGACTCACATCAACCTAGTGAGACCCTGTTTCAAAATAAAAATAAAATAGGGCTGGGGATGTAGCTCGGAGGTAGAATTCCCCTGTATTCAATCCCCAGTACCAAAAAAAAATTTAGAAAATGGTAGTCAAGATGACAAGTGGCAGCAACCATGCAGGAACCATGACAAAAGGCTTTCCCCAACACCCACCTCCTCCTGGATGGGCCCCCAGTCCCAGCACTTTGGGGAGTCCTTTCCAATTATCACTTATTTTATTGTTTGGCTTGTGACTCAATTTGTTCCACTTTGTATCTTCGGGTTTAAATACAGGAGTTCTATATTTCCACAGAATGGACAAGGGGTTTCGGCACACACCCTTGATGAACACTTCATAGCTACCTGCTCCAGAGCCTCTCTCAAATCTGCATACAACACAGAGAATTTGTTTACTGTGTGTTTATAAGCAGTAGCAGAAAAGTGCCCCTGCATAAGTCAAACCTGGTGAGGGGGACGGGGCAGTCCAGCAGGCCGCGGAGTAATTGGTCCAGACTTGCTGGTCAGACCGCTACTCAACGGGCTGCAAAGCTGTTCCTGTTAGCTCTTCCTTCCGCCACCAAATGAACCAGACTCAAAAGCTGCTGCTGTACTGACAAAGTGTTCACTTCCCACAGGGGTGGGAGTGGACAGGAAAACTCAGATCTAAAGCCACTGGCCTGGGTCCAGTCAATATGTTACGAGAAGAACCTGAGATAACAAGGCTCGGGCTTCTGTTTGGAGCTACATGGTTTTTATTCTATTCGCTGGCTGTACAAGATTCAATACCTTCCTGGCGCTGAGTGGCAATAGCTTAAGGTGATAAGCAGTGAATCACAACAAATTTCACTGAGTGTTTTTTTTTTTTGCAGTCTATAAATAAAATCGGAATCTTTGAAGCTAGTAAACCTTCTGAGGTCTGAACATCTCAAGGTTATTCATCTCCAGATCTCTAGGGCAAGGGTATAAAGAGAATTTCTTCATGCATAAGAATTGACATTTTAATTGTTGCCATTGCTGATCTTTAACTTTTCAATGCTTATGTTACAAAAATAAATAAATTAATTAAAAGCTCACTTTCCAATAGGGTTGAGAAGTGCAGAGGTGAGCAGAAAATACCAGCTTCAATAAAAAGCTCCAGATATCAATTGTTATGATACAATTAGTAAAAATGGGCAGAACAAATGTAATTCCTGATTATGACTCAAAGAGATTTCAAAACATTTATATAAAAAATGGCAAACAACTCAGGTATCTGGGCAACTTTAAACAGGGATTTTCAATTTTCTGGAGATATATGCTCAGATTATCTTCTCTGGTTCCCAATACCTCATATTCAGGCTCCAATCTGGCAGCCATTTGGGTATCCTATGATGACCTTAGCTGTCCCACCTCTCGCCTTTGTTGACTGGACCCCAAATGGGCTGGAGCAATTCAAATTTTTCTCCCTCAGGACTTTAGATTAGAATTGGAAAATGCTAAATGTGTTTCTCAGGTTGCTTCAACAACTGGAACATAAATTTTGGAGTTTAGAGAAGTCCACCTTGTCTATGGGGAGTAACAGCCAGTTTCATGAAAAAAAGAAAAAAAATAAAATAGAGTGCTTAGCTGGCATTCCAATTCTTGACCTGAGTCCTAGCTGAGCCTGATCCAGGATCCTTGCAATGAATTTCCCTCTTTATTTAATCTAGTCAGTGTCTCTTGATTCCAGTCTATTTTAACCAGGGCTAGAGTAGCATACTCATGGAATAAAGGTTAAGCAATGCTGGAGTGATCCTTCAGCAAGTGAAAATAAGATAATCATCAAAATTCAGAGCCAGAAAGCCCACTTTGATCAAATGAGATGGGGCTGACACGCCATTGGAGAATTTGATTCCTACTTCTGTCATGTATTTATTATAGTATCTTAGTTCAAAATCAAAGAGCCTTGAGTTTCTATGTGTCTATAGGTAACACTTCCCTTCCAGGGCACCTCTGGCTGTCCTCCCTGCCCCCAACCATATGGACACATGGCAGTGCATGCTTCTTGTATCTTCCCTGGAGTGTTCATTTGTTCCTGTTAAACTTCTTCTCAGAAGCCCACAGCGGTTTCCAACCACTTGATGTGTCAAATTAAAACTCCACATCAAGCGCTGGGCGTGGTGGCACACGCTTGTAATCCCAGTACTTTGGGAGGTGGAGACCAGAGGATCCGGGTTCACAACCAGCCTCAGCCCTCTCTCTCTCTCTCTCTCTCTCTCTCTCCCCCTGTCTCTCTCTCTCTCTCTACTTAGTGAGGCCCTCAGCAACTTCGTGAAACCCGGTTTCAAAATAAAGTATAAAAAAATAGGGCGGGGGGTGTAGCGTGGAGGTAGAACACCCCCGGTTCAATCCCCGGTACCGCAAAAGAAAAAAAAAACTCCACATCAAGTTCTGCATCCTTTAGTTGTGCAATACCTAACCACGCTGTACCCATCCATGTCTCAGTCACACCAGTCCTCGGTTCTGCCCTCTTGTTTACCATCCATGGTCACAAGACTCCAATCCATGCCAAGAGGATGGCATTTGCTGGTGCTTCCTCCCAGAAATGGCCCAGGGAGAGGAAAGAGGAGGGACCTCGGAGTGTAGTCAAGTGAATCTGTCCTGACTTTCCTTTTAAGCAGTTGTGATTAATTGTACACTTTCTGTACAAAATAAAGATGCTGGGGCTTCACCACTGACTGTCAGCTGTTTTTCCTCTGTTCCAACACTACTAAGTATGGGAAGAATACATAAAAGATTAAGTGATAAAATTTAAGAAAAAAACAAAAACAGGACAACGTATGGTACACTGAGTAAAATATCCATCCAGAAAGAGGATGCTGCTTGTTTGGACGGCACCATGGCAGAGGGGGAATCTGAGCCATGCACGGAGGACAGAAAGACGTGGATCGATGGGAGCGCCTGCACGTCTGTCACATGAACTTTAATTTGCTTTCATGTTAGCTGTTGACAGATGGTATTAATAAAGCATTGGGAGAAATGCACATTAAGAGACTATACTGGGAAGGAGAGTGCTGGGGTAAGTGGACACTACCCACTAGAGTCTACCCTGTACGAGGGCAGGGACCGTATCTGCTTTTTGCCATTGTATCCCAATCCCTATAAGCCCCTGGCCGGATACTCAGTAAATATTTGTTGAAAGAATACATAAGCAAAGCCTCTCCTTTTAAGGGGTTTTTTAATGAAGAATAAAAGGAGAAAATATGTTGTCCTTTAAACATCCCTAATAAACATGGCATCAATTTTACTTATAAGGAATCCTCCTCATATGTAGGTATGTAAACCTCATACAATAACCATTGTATACAATAAATGATCAAATCCCATCATGTTAGCAAGTAAACAGATCTGTCACTTGACTCATTCCTTATGCTGACACATACGCTGAACATGAGATTTTAATAGAAAAGAATAAGTCACCCACAATAATCCCAACATTCTCTGAAATAAATATATGAATTTGCTTCAAAATGCCACCTTTTCTTAAGTTGATTTCCTCCTCCAACCACCTCAACCACAGGCGATTATGTCACACGTGCCAGGTCCATGCTGTCTAGATGACGGACAGTCCCCTCAACCACATGCATTGCCATAGCAACAAAGGGACTGCATTTGCCACTCTCTACCTGCCACGGCCCAATCAATTATTTAACATGCCTATACTACAGTGACACTGTATAAATGATCACGTTCATTACCAGCAAGAGTCGGCCCTGAGAAAATCACAAACACCAGACAGCCGAATTGATCACAAAATCAAACATACTCTTGATGAGGGCAATGTTGAAGATCACAGTGTACAGGGAAGAAGGAGAAGAAACTCTTCTTAATTTCAAGCTTCCACTTTGGAATCACATGAGCATGTAACCTCCTACTTCTTATTTAGGGAGGGAGGGCAGGATGGAGGGAGGGCAAAAAGAGAGAGATCTATAAATTGGCTTTATACATAGAACACATTTTATCAAGAGTTACTGAAAACAGGATAATTAGATGAGACGACCGGAGAGTCACAGGATGAAATTCATCTTAAACTTGTTTTATGGTTTGGGCTTTGGCTTTGGTTCTGGCCTATTTCTCATTAGGAGAACAGACAGGGGACTAGGAAATTGGACACTGAAGGGAATACACAGCAGCTGGCAGCCGGCAGCCAGCTGTGGCCGTCCTCTCTTCCAATCTGGTTCAATCCCCACTCACTTCCCATGGGGAGATTCCTGAGCAGAGAATGACTGAGGATGTCCAGTTGGCTCCATGAGAGAGGAGAAATTTTTTCCCTCAAATATAACCAGGGCTCCTACAATTCATTCTGGGATACAGCTCAAAATGTTAAGGCCAACAAAATTAAAACCAATAATTCTATCTTAGACCATTTCATGGATTTAATCGGGTGGAGTCTGAGTGAGTGAGTCCCCTGTGTCTGGTACTCACACTGATCCAGAAGCTGCATCAGCACCGAGGGCTGGAGTCAGCACTGCAGCCGGAATGAAGGACAAATGGCTTGCTTAGGACTGTAGTGCTCTTTCACACAAAACATACACAAGAGAAGGAGAAGAGAAATGGGAGCCCTCCAAAAGATATTTTCAGAAAGAAAATAGGTTTTACATAGTTAAAAATAACTAGCCAGGCGTGGTGGTACACGCCACTAATCCCAGTACTTGGGAGGCTGAGACAGGAAGATCTCAGGTTCAAGGCCAGCCTCAACAGCTTAGTGAGATCCTGTTTCAAAATAAAAAATAAAATAGGGCTGGGGGGTATAGCTCAGAGGTAGAAGCTCCTGGGTTCAATCCGCAGCATCACAAAAAAGTAACTGATATGACTCTAAAAAGAAATCTCTAATTTACTGACAAATTACAAGACATATGTAAAAATCTAAAAAACCCATTCTTATGCAGGGCACCTATAAACCTGATATGGATATCGTCCTTTGTTCTTCTGCTTTCCAAAATGTAGCTTGCCACAAGTTGCAGCTATAAAACCTTGATTAGACTGCAGAGATGACTAAATAATTTATGAAAACTGTAGTTTTCCACTAGAGTAGTCCTTTCATCACAGATATTTTTATTATGGTAAACGCAAGAAAACCTCTTAAAAGATAATGATGTACAATTATTTCACTATTTGTTTTAAAGAGAAGAAAAATATTGTATATTCACCCAAAATAATTTTTTCTCCTTTAAAATCCATCTCCCCCAAGAAAAGCATCACAAATACTTAAAATGAAATCTGAGGTGGCCTCCATTGCAAATTGCTCCTCTAAGTGGATAAATAATCACGTAAAGAAGCTGAACATTTACAAACACTTCACACAGTGGTATAATTTTATTTATATATCCTCATAAAATAAAAACATGTACCTCGGGGATCATTTACACAACTAAATGTCTTTCTGATTACCATATGAAAAAGCTTAAGACAGATAACCTCTCACATCTGACAGCGCACACAAGATGAGTTATGACTGCTGATCTGTTTCCATAATTGAGTGAATGCCTTTAGACAACTGGTCAAATATCTGCTTCTCATTTCCAATCTGTTGCCTTGCATGCAAATTCATGTTTACAATATATTTTGGGACCCATGGAGAATAGTAAGTTCTAAGAAAAACCTTTTGAAGCTTTTAGTTTTTATATTTTGCTACTCTTAATAACTTTGGTTGTCAGTATAATACAAATATTCCATAAATGACATTCAAAAGTTGCTATGGTTTGGATAAGTGCCTCCCACTCCAAAGACTCATGTGTTAAAGAGTTGGTCCCAGGTGGTGGTGGACCCTTTAAGAGGTAGAGCCAGGTGGGAGGTCCTTAGATCAGAGGCAGCATGACCTCAAAGGGGATTGTGAGGCCCTGTGTCCTCCTCCATCTCTCTGGTTCGGCTTCCTGGGTCCTGATGTGAGCAGTTTGCTCCACCATGCACTCCCCACATTTGCCACCCTGTACTCCTAGCAGAGACCCAAAGCAATGCGTTCACCCAATCATGGACTGGTACCTCCAAAACCATGAGCCAAAAGAAACTTTCTCTTTCTAAATTTTTCTCATGTGCTGCTTCATTACCATGATGGAAAACTGGCAAGAATTTCATGGAGACTGGCCACTGTATTCATTCTACTGTCTTATAAAAAGCAGGTATTCTCATTTGTCACAAAAATAAAAATTAGGATATATTATATAAAGCTAAACAGTAACATTATTGTCACAAATATTTCCCTTGGATTTTGTTTATAAATAATTTCTACTACTTGAATAATCAGAGATTGAACAGGGATGTAATATATATCACAGTACTGCTTTTAATACCAAAATCTTTAAAGCTTCAAAATGTTCAACAATGGCAAAGTGATTCCATATGACTTATAGAACATCTATACAATACACTACTATTAAAAGTGGTGCAAGATTAATCAAAGTAGAACTACAGAACAAAATAGTACCCCAGAAATAGACCCCCACATATACAGTCATGATTTTCAACAAGGGAACAAAGACACCAATATGATTCAATGGGGGGGGGGGGTAAAAACCCTTTCAACAAAATGGTGGAATACCTGGATATGTATATGGACTGATTTGAGCCCTGCACGTCAAATCTTAGTCACAGAAACCAACTTGAGATGTAATACAGACATGAACGTAAAAACTATAATCAGAGAAAACTGCAATCCCAGGTCAGCAGGATCAGTAAGGAGCCATCTTCCCCCGTATCCTACAGCCAGAGCTAATAGCCCCCCTACCTCTCCACCAGTAAATCGGGGGAGGAACTGGAGCAGATCCTATATCTAGAAGACCCAAAGAACTCAACCAAAAATCTACTAGAGCTAATTAACAAATTCAGCAAAGTAGCAGGATACAAGATCAACCTAAAAAAGTCAGTAGCTTTCATATATGCCAACCATGAATCCACTGAGAAAGAAATCCAGAAAATAATTCCATTCACAATAACCTCAAAACCAATCAAATACCTAGGAATAAACTTAACTAACAAGGTAAAAGACCTCTACAATGAAAACTATAAAACACTGAAGAAAGAAAAATCGAAGAAGATCTTAGAAGATGGAAAGATCTCCCCTGCTCTTGGATAGGCAGAATAAATGTTATCAAAATGGCCATTCTGCCAAAAATTATCTACAGAGTCAATGCAATCCCTATCAAAATATCAACATCATTTTTCGCAGATCTAGAAAAACCAGTCATTAATTTCATATGGAGAAACAAAAGACCCAGAATATTCAAAGCAATTCTCAGCAATAAGAACCATGCAAAATTATACTACAGAGCTATAGTAATAAAATCAGCATGGTATTGGCACAAAAACAGATACATAGACCAGTGGAACAGAATAGAAGACACAGAAACAAGTCCACAAACTTATAGCCAACTGATTTTCGACAAAGGTGCCAAACACATACGTTGGAGAAAGGACAGTCCTTTCAACAAATGGTGCTGGGAAAACAGGTTAGCTACCTGTAGAAAAATGGAACTAAATCCTTACCTCTCACCCTGCACAAGAGTCAACTCAAGATGGATCAAAGACCTAGAAGTTAGACCAGAGACTGTGAAATTATTGGAGGAGGGCATAGGTTCAACACTCCAACATATAGGCACAGGTAGAAACTTCTTCAACAAGACCTCCAAAGCACAGGAAATTAAAACAAGAATTAATAAGTGGGATAGTATTAAACTACAAAGCTTCTACTCATCAAAGGAAACCATCAAGAGCCTAAAGAGAAAGCCTACAGAATGGGAGAAGATCTTTACAAACTATCCCTCTAACACAGGTCTCATATCTAGGATATACAAAGAACTTAAAAGACTTTACACTAAAAAAACAAATAACCAATCAAGAAGTTGGCAAGTGAATAGACACTTCATGAAAGAAGAGATACAAATGGCCAATAGATACATGAAAAAATGTTCATCATCATTAGCAATCAGGGAGATGCAAATCAAAACTACTCTAAGATTTCATCTGACCCCAATTAGAATGGCAATCATTAAGAAGTCCAACAACAACAAATGTTGGCGAGGATGTGGGAAAATTGGGACTCTTCTACACTGTTGATGGGATTGCAAACTAGTTCAACCACTATGGAGATCAGTGTGAAGATTCCTCGGAAAACTGGGAATGGATCCACCACATGATCCGGCTATACCACTACTGGGTATCAAACCAAAGGGACTGAAACTAGAAAACTACAGTAATATATGCATACCTATGTTTAAAGCAGCACAATTCACAGTGGCCAAATTATGGAACCAACCTTGGTATCCATCAACAGATGAGTGGATTAAAAAATTATGGGAAATACACACAATGGAATTCTACTCAGCAATTAAGAAGAACAAAATAACATCATTTTCAAGAAAATGGAAGGATCTGGAGAACATTATGTTAAGTGAGATTAGCCAATCACAAAAAAAAAGGGTCATATGTTTTCATTAATATTCGCAACCTAGGGAGTAGTGCAGACACAAAAGGGACTCCGGATGATAATGGAGAACCCTCAGTGGAGCAAGGGAAGTGGTACAAGGGAAGGGGAAGGGCAAGAAAGAAGCGAATCAATGGAATTATTATCATAAACAATGTGTACATATGAGAGTATACCAACATTATTCTTGGCACTCCATATGGGGGGGGGCAGAGTGGACAATAAGAGCTCTGTGCATGTATGTTAACATCAAATTGATATTCATTGTGATGTGAGACTCCAATGCACCAATAAAAGCATGTTTAAAATATAAAAAAATAAAAAACTATAATCATAAAGCTTTTGGAGGAAAACAAAGAATATTATCATGAATAAGGAGTGGGAAAAAGTTTCTCAGACAGGTTACAGAAAACAATAATAAGAAAAATAATGCCGGGCATGGTGGCACACACTTGTAATCCCAGTACTTTGGGAGGCGGAGACCGGAGGATCCGGGTTCGCAGCCAGCCTCAGCTCTCTCTCTTTCTCACTCTCTCTCTCTCTCCCTGTCTTTCTCTCTCTTTCTCTCTCTCTCTCTCTACTTAGCGAGGCCCTCCGCAACTTCATGAGACCCAGTTTCAAAATAAAAGTATAAAAAATAGGGCCAGGGGTGTAGCGCGGAGGTAGAACGCCCCTGGGTTCAATCCCCGGTACCACAAAAAAAAAAAAAATAAGAAAAATAATAAGTATGACTGTTAAAATTCTTAAATTCTCATCAGTTGGGTTCAGTGGCACATGCCTGTAATCCCAGTTATTCAGAAGGCTGGTGCAGGAGGACAGCGAATTCAAGGCCAGCCTCAGCAACATAGAGACTCTGAATCTAAAAACCTAGCTAAGCTGGGCATGGTGGCGCATGCTTGTAATTCCAGTACTTGGGAGGCTAAGACAGGAGGATCACAGGTTTGCGGCCAGCCTCAGCAACTTAGTGAGGCCCTCTGCAACTTAGTGAGACCCTGTTTCAAACTAAAAAATAAAATAGGGCTGAGGATATAGCTCAGAGATAGAATGCCCCTGAGTTCAATCCCCAGTACCAAAAAAAAAAAAAAACCTAAAACTCTAACCAAGCAACCAAATTAATAGAAATCCTCAAAGACACAGTTAAGAAAACAAATAAAAGCAAGTCACAGAATGGGAGTAAAGAGTTGCAAAACACACATCTGACAAAGGAATGGTATCAGCAACTTAGTGAGACCCTGTTTCCAAAAAAAAAATAAAATAGGGCTGGGGGTGTAGCTCAGAGGTAGAATGCCCCTGGGTTCAATCCCCAGCACCACACACACAAAAAAAAGAACAACCCAAGGAGGTGGAGCAACAGGAATTTTCATATATTATTAGTGGAAAAGTAAAATAAAGCAACTGGTAATAATCAAGTCATTCTATCCCTAGATTATTTGCCCAGAAGCAGGACACATACACACATATTTATATACAAACATATACATAAAATATACTTTAAAAAGACATGTAGAAGAATGTTCATAGCATCTTTATTCATAATAGCTAAAAAATGAAAATATCCCTAATGTCCAACAATAGAAAAATTGTGGTATATCACATAACAAAATATTATTCAGCAATAAAAAGGACAAACTACTAAAACATACAGCAACCTGGATGAATCTCAAAAATAATATGCTGAATGAACGAGACATCAAACAAAAAGTATGTATGTATGATTCCATTTATATGAAATTATAGAACAGGCAAGATAAACCTATGATGTAAAAAATTAGAACAGTGTTTGCCTGTGGAAAGGGGTGATAGGGATTGACTGGGAAGAGTCACAGATGAACTTTCTAGAGCGATGATGATGCTTTATTATCTATATCATGATGGATTTGGGGTTACACACGTATGTGTGTCTGTTAAAACTAAGCAAATACACGTTTAAGATGCATGCATTTCAACTGAGTACAAATTCTGCATAAAAAGGAAAACTGCAAGCCAGGTGTGGTGGCACACACCTGTAATCCCAGTACTTAGGAGGCTGAGACAGAGGATTGCAGGTTCAAGGGCAGCCTCAGCAACTTAGTGAAACTCTCAGCAACCTAGTAAGACCCTGTTTCAAAATAATAAATTTTAAGAAGGGGGAGCGGGGGTATAGCTCAGAGATAGAATGCCCTTGAGTTCAATCCCAAGTATCACACAAAAAAAACCTGCAAAGAAATATTTAATTCTGCCAGGCGTGGTGGCACACGCTTGTAATCCCAGTACTTTGGGAGGCGGAGACCGGAGGATCCGGGTTCGCAGCCAGCCTCAGCTCTCTCTCTCTCTCTCTCTCTCTCTCTCTCTCTCTCTCTCCTTAGTGAGGCCCTCCGCAACCTCGTGAGACACGGTTTCAAATTAAAGCATAAAAAATAGGGCCGGGGGTATAGCGCGGAGGTAGAACGCCTCTGCGTTCAATCCCCAGTACCGCAAAAAAAAAAGAAATATTTAATTCTTATGACAGCTATGCTAAAGCACTTAGAGGATATTTCATATCTTCAATTTACTTTGAAGCATATCCAAAAAATTAAGATAGATTAATAAAGAGAATGATGGATAAATGCATAGATAGATGATAAACCAAGTACAGAACAATGTTCATTAGAGAATCTAGATTATGGATATAGGTCTACTGTAAAATTCCTTCAACTTTATGTTTGAAATCTCTCATAAAATTTTTCATGATAAAATGTTAAAAACATAGTGGAGTAAGATTACTTATTGATATGGAAAGCTTTATGTATATATGCATTTATTATGCATATGACACACACAGTTACATCTATAAAATGACATTTTAGTTACACAGAAAAAGGGCTGGGAAGAAGGCTCACATCCAGGTCTCCACTGGAACTATGTTTCATAATCAGTATGGTAATGTCACTGTTTGGAGCCCTGGCATCAGGGTTCATCAGACTGAGTATGCAGTGGAAGCTATTAAACAAGGTTCAGCCACAGCTGGTCTGAAATCAAACATGCATGCAGTGTTGGGTGCACTGAAGAGGCTACAGGCAGAGCTTACCGCTCTCCAGAAAAAATTCTCCATGCTGACAGCCATATTGGTATCTCATTTGCAGGGCTTACTGCTGATGTGAGACTGTTAAGTAATTTTATGCACCAGGAGTGTTTGGATTACAGATTTTGACTGACCACTTTCTGTGTCTCATCTTGTATCTCTAACTGGAAGCAAGACTAAGATACCAACACAATGGTATGGTGGAGACCATATGATGTCAGGTTGCTTATTGCTGACTATAATGACATCCCTCTGCAGAGCAAGGACCATTGGAGCCCATTCACAATCAGCTCATACTTACTTAGACATATCTCTGAGTTTATGGAATGCAACTGAAATTAACTCGTTAAACATGGTCTGTGTGCCTTAAAAGAGACATGTCCTGCAGGGCAGGACCTAGCTACAAAGAATGTTTTCCCGTTGGAATTGTTGGTAAAGACTTGGAATTTATGATCTACGATGATGATGATGATGATGATGAGGAGGAGGAGGAGGAGGAGGAGGAGGAGGAGGAGGAGGAAGAGGAGGAAAAGGAAAAGGAGGAGTCTCTATTCCTGGAAGATCTTCAAGAAAGACCACAGAGAAAGACACAGCCTGTACTACCTGATGATAAGACTGCAGAAAAAGTTGATGGACCAATGGAATTAGGTGACAGGATAGTCTATATGTGTGATACTAAATACGTGAGAATGCAGGAACACATACTGAAGACAATAATCTATACTTTGAACCAAGTGATGCAGTGGTGTAGGAATAACATTCTTTCACCTCCTGCGAGAAAAAAAAAAGTGGGAGGAAGGTGCTGGGACGAGAACCACAGTCGGCACCTTGATGCATTTAATGACTACTTCAACTCTATTTCATGGGGAACAATGTATCATCCATTTGAAAATAACAAAACACTGACAGTCCCCTGAATTTACCGAGGCCATCTTAATTGCAAGTTTGGACCAAACATAATATATTATTCTATAGTCTACAGAGTGATCTTTCTAGGCAGAACAACCTAATGAGGATGTGTCAGATCAGGTGGGGTTTTGGAGTCTCCTCCCCTGCATTTCCATAGCACCCTGTACATACCTCTGCCACTTTTCCACACAGTTTGGCAATTGTGTGTTTCCTCACTAGATCAGAATCTCCTTAAAGGCAAGAGCTATATCTTGAAGTCCAAAATGGTATCTCCAGAGATTAGTACAGTATTTTGGCACTTACGGGGCAGTCACTAAATGCTAAATGAAGAGAAGAATCAATAGACAGCAATTTCAACAGTCCGGGAGAGGACTCTCAAGTCAAAAATACCTCCTTCACCCAATTCTACTGTAGTTGAAATTCAATCACTAGAAACTTGTTACCTTTGGGGTTTCCTACTGCTATTATCAGGTCATTTTAAAAATTTAAAAATTTGTATGAGAAGATAAAACATTAATTCACCAAAACCCACTCCTAGACTGCTGACTCTTCAAAGGTAAAAAAAAAAAAAAGGAACCATGTCATCTCTGAGCCCTGAAAACAGCAAGGTCCTTATGACAAAACAGGTTATAAAAATGCACATCATAGAGTCGTGCGCAGTGGCACACGCCTGTAATCATAGTACTTGGGAGGCTGAGACAGGAGGATCATAGGTTCGAGGACAACCTCAGCAACTTAGTAAGACCCTGTTTCAAAACAAAATATTTTTTTAAAAGGGCTGGGGGTATAGCTCAGAGGTAGAATGCCTCTGGGTTCAATCCCTAGTAGCAAAATAAAAATGCATTTCATAGCCGGGTATGATGACACATGCTTGTGATCCCAGTACTTGAAAGGTTGAGACAGGAGGATCACAGGTTCAAGGACAGCCTCAGAGATGTAGCAAGACTTTCAGCAACCTAGTAAGACCCTGTTTCAAAAAGAAGGGGGGAGAGCATAGCTTGGAGAGAGAATGCTCCTGGGTTAGTTCAATCCCCAGTAACACACACACACACACACACACACACACACACACACACACACACACACAATGCACTTCATGGAACTCACCATCAAACTATTGGCAGGTTAAGAGATTAACATTAGGGGAAGCTGGATGAAGGGTACAGAGGACTCTCTATACTATCTTTGCAACTTTTCTGCAAATCTAAACTTATTTTATATGAAAACCATTTTTAAAAATAATGACAGGGAAGGCTCCTGGCCATGTTATAAAGAGAGGTAATGAAAAGAAGCAGGAGGCATACAGAGACACAGAAAAGGAAAGGGCTGGATGAGACAGAACAAAATCTTTCAGTTGCTGTCCTTGTCTAAAACCAGTCAGGTTTTTTGTTTTTATTTTGGGGTTTTTGTTTTGTTTTGTCTTTTTGTGGTACTTGGGATGGAACCCACGGGGTGCTCTATCACTGAGATACATCCCCAGCCCTTTTTACTTTTTATTTTGAGACAGGGTTTCACTAAGTTACCCATGCTGTCCTCAAACTTACAATCCTGCTGCCTGAGTGTCCCAAGTCACTGGGATTACAGCCATGCACCACCATGCCCGGCTCGGCCAGCATTTAATGACGCTTTCAGCTGTGTGAAGAATACCAAGCCTCCCAAAAGGTTCCTGCCAAAGAAATAATTCCTTGACTAAACTGATGTTTCCAGGTCATATCATAACAGTCCAAAGATATATAAAATGGGAAAAAATAAATCTCTCTAAAATGTACTTATACCTACATATACAAAATGTAAGAAGTAACTGTACCAAGTACAGAATTTTCAAAGCACTTTCGGCAGCTCACTGGGAGAGGAACGTGGAGTAACAGAGGCGGCACCCTGGGGTACAGTCTACCTGCATGCTAGCCTTCCCCTAGCCACTATTAATTCCCTGCCCCAACCACTACTTACTTGTTTGTCAGCCGAGAATGACAACAGAGGTAAATTTCACACTTCACACAAGAATAAGCTCCCAAATGGTGCCCTCAAGTCTCTACGGGCAGAAGTCGCATCTGCTAATGTGTTTTGTACCATCCCTGGCTCCGTGCCCCGTGAAGGGAGAGTGCTTAATAAATGCTTCCAGTGATGCCGATGGCTGAGAGAGCCAGCCTGCTTCCCAGCTCATTTGCTTTCCTGGGTAGTGTTTTATTAAGTACTCATCTGTACAAGGTTAGCCCACACTAGGGCTGTTCATATGCTTCCCAAAGAATGCTAAATACCTGTCCACAGAGAAGAATTTCAGCAAATCCAAAAGGACAGCAAACTGCTACTTTAAGTGTTTCCTAGATTTGTCCTGGGGCAGAGGTTTGAGGAGAATGTCCCTTCAAAGTTATGGGTAGTGTTTAAAGAGAGCTAGCTAGGGAGAGGGAGAGTACGTAAGAGCTGCCCGGTGGGGAAATGGACTTCTCCACCCTTGCAGCTGCCCCTTTGCTCTTCTCTGTCTCTGACAGGGTCAGGCCAATCCTGAGAGGCTGAAATGACCAGGCTCCAGGACTTAGTGGGTCCCAATTACAAATAACTAATTAGGGGTTTAAGCCCATGATTCTAAGCCTTATAAGAGTATAAAAAAAATCAAATCTTGATCCCAAGAGCCTTTCCACACAAGTGTACTGCTGCACTTTTGCCTGGACCATAGGCTGTGGGTCAGTGGTGTGCTGCAGCTGACCTGGAGGGTGTGCAGAAAGAAGGCAGCTCGTTCTTTCTCACCCTCATCCTTTCACCCACAGCTCCAGCCTGGGGCCAGCCACAGTCACTACTTAGTTTTAGTTCCTGGGCTGTAATGAGGAACCTCTAGATGGGCCAGATCCTGGCCCAAGGAAAAGGACAACAACTCCAGAGCCAGGAACCAAAGGAGACAACGCTGGCCAGGTGGGACTCGGTATACTCACCACTACACTGCTAGGCCACACACCACCAAGTCCCCAGAGTCTTTCTCCCCTAAGTGACTGTGTATTGTGTCTCCCCTGGACCTTAAGTTCCCAGGAGGTTGTTTTTCATTTGCAAATGCTACAACTCTCAGATATTCTGAAATTAAATAAAAATTGAGTTTCTCAAGCACGCTGAGCCATGTAAAAGCATGCCATCCTGTTACATAACCCCTTCTTTATCTCCCTAGTCGCACCTCTGTGCCTTTTCCCAACCTTCTGAAGTATACCTGCCTGCTCAGCCTTCCTATGCCACCTCCTCCAGTCTTCACCTCAAAATAGCCTCTTCAGCTTTTATTTCTACATTCTGTCTTCTTCTGAATCCTTCAGACTCAAAATATCTCAGGAAAGAAACTCTAAATTCAGTAATATTCCTGCTTCCAGGAACAGCAAAAGTTACCTTCTGTTTAAATAATATATAACACAATTTCTATGGCAAGCACTCGCCTATACCATTGTCTTCAGCTCCTGATGCCCTGTATCCCTGTGAATATCTCCATCTCTCTCTCTCAGAGACAAAACTGTGGTTCTCAAAGTGTTTTCAAACTCATGGGGGTGGCATCCTGTAGGTCATTATAACTTTCAAAATAAGTAACAGGGCTGGGGCGTAGCTCAGTGATTGAGTCCTTGCCTAGCATGCACAAAGTCCTGGGTTTGATCTCTACCACTTTAATCAATCAATCAAATAATCTGATAAATAATCAAAGATGCCCCCTGCTCACTTGATAGCTTTTTCCTACAAAATCCGATATCAAAGATGGACACAGTGGTGCATGCCTATAATCCCAGCTATGTGGGAGACTGAGGCAGGAGTATTGCTAGGACTCAAGACCAGCCTAGGCAAACACAGCAAAACTCCATCTTAAAAAAAATAGTGTGTGTGTGTGTGTGTGTGTGTGTGTGTGTGTGTGTATGTGTGTATGATATGAATCTAAAATTATCTGCCATATCATTTGACAATGTATGATAAGAAATTAAAGATATACTAGATAACCTTTGTTTTCTTTTGTGTGTGTGTGTGTGTATGGTATTGGGAGTAGAACCCAGGGGCCTCTACCTCCAGGGTATACTCCCAGCCCTATTTTATTTTTTATTTGGAAACAGGGTCTCACTAAGTTGCTAAGAGCCTCACTAAGTTGCTGAGGCTGACTCTGAACCTGTGATCCTCCATCTCAGCCTCCCAAGTACTGGGATTACAGGTGTGCACCACCACGCCCAGCTACTAGATAACCTTTAATTATCAAATACTCATAAATATACATTGTGGATAAAAAGAGGTAATAAATAGACTATCTGGGTTAAAAATAATACATACCAGCCGGGTGTGGTGGCACACGCCTATAATTCCAGTATTTGGGAGGCTGAGACAGGAGGATCGCAGGTTCGAAGTCAGCCTCGGCAACTTAGTGAGGCTGTTAGCAACTTAACAAGACCCTGTTTCAAAATAAAAAATAAAATAGG
>PVJS01020752.1:0-32250 GCA_004027185.1 Glis glis | reverse complement strand
ATTCTACCTCCAAGCTACACTCCCAGCCCTATTTTTTTATCTTTATTTTGAAACAGGGTCTCACTCAGTTGTGGAGGGTCTCACTAAGTAGCTGAGGCTGGCCGCGAACCCAGATCCTCCAGTCTCAGCCTCCCAAGTACTGGGATTACAAGCGTGCGCCACCACGCCCGGCTAGATGTCTACATTTTACATCCACCTGTGAAAGTTTTTCTGGGTGTAAGAATCTTGGCTCACAGTTTGTTGTCTTTTGGGGGGGTGTTTGTTTTTTCTTTTAGTGCTTTTAATACCTCTCACTGTTTCTGGTCTCCACTGTTTCTATTGAAAAGTCAGCTGTTGATGTTGTTGGCTCTCCCTTGTATGTGACGAGTACTTTTTCTCTTGCGGCTGTCAAGATTTCCTCTTTATCTCTGGCTCTGAACATTTTGGCTGTGACATGCCTGGGTGTGGATCTTTGTGTTTTTCCTGTTGGAGTTGATCTTTTTGGATGTATAGATTAGATCAGCTTAATGATGTTTCACATGTCTCTGTGGTTCTGTTCACTTTTCTTCATTATTTTTTCTCTCTGTTCTTCAGATGGCTTCGACTATTGGTCCGTCTTCGAGTTCTTGTATTCTTTCTCTTGCCAGCCCACACTGACTGCTAATAGATTTTAGTGAATCTTTTTATTGCTGTTGCACTTCTCAAGTCTAGAAGTTTCCTTTTATATAGTTTCTCTCTCTTCCTGATCTTCTCTGGTTGACAAATCAATGCTATCACATCTTTCTTTAATTCTTTAAACAGTTTTTGTTGTTCTTTGATTGTGTTTGCCATGCTTCTTTATTGTCTTTGTCTCCCAAATCCATTATTACCAGTTATATTGCTTGCCTTAAAATAAAATAAAAACTAGGGATGAGTCATACTTTCTTTATGTCTTAAACATTTTTGTTTAAAACTTGGTATTTTAGAGCATGTATTGTTGCAACTCTGCATCCTTATATCCCCCTCTGAAACGTCTTGTCTTCATTTGTCTGTTCGCTTATATGTTTAGAGATGTGGCTGGAGTAATTCTCAAAGTTGTTTCCCTCAGAATTGTGCATATTCTAATTCATTTCTTCTTTTTTCACTTTTTTTTTTAATTTTTGAGCCTGCCTTCCTACGGGCCATTTCTGATCTGCACAGAGTAGCGGTTGTGCCTAAGCCCCTGAACAAGTTTTTTGCATATTACCTTTGGTTCTGTGTGTTACTTGAAAGCAAAGTAAATTTACAGTTTTGTCCTCTGCTCCTCTAGGGACTATTAATAACTCAGAAATCCTCTCTCCAGTGCTCCTCAGAGAATACAGCCTTAGGCGTGCACAGTATTCTTGAACACCACAGATGATGGGCGTTTCCCTAAGCTCCTCATACCACATGCATGAAGTTTTAGCTATTCACTTTTTATGAAGTGCCTGTTCGTTTCATTCACACATATTTCTATTGGCTTATCTGTCTTCTTACTGATGGATAGGAGATTTTACATATACAACATTATTTGATTAATGAGCCCTTGGTTGGAAAGGTGTATTGCAAAATACTGTTCCACTTTGAGGGTTGCTCATTTAATGGTTACTATCCTGCTTAAGAAATCTTTGCCATCTCAATGGCCACAAAGATAGTCTCTGTGTTTTCTCCTGAAACTGTGCTTTTTTTTATCTTCCACGTATTGATCTATAGCCCACCTAGGATTAGCATTTGCATTGGCATTAGTTTCTTTATTTTCTTATGTGGATATTGTATTGACCTAGCATTTCCATTGAAAAGACCATCCTTTCCTCTTCACACCACAATGATCGCAAGCCAGACAATTTGCATGCAGGCCTGTCTCTGACTCTGTCTTGTCCCAGGGGTAAGTTTGTCTCACCTAGCCCCAATACTACCTGGTCTTATTTACTATAGATCCATAAAAATATCTTCATACCAGGTAGGATAAGTCCTCTAGCTTTTCACTTTCTGAAGATTGCTTTGGTTACTCTAGGCCCTTTTGCATGAGCTTATGAATTTTAGAATCAGCTTATCAACTTTCAGTGGGGGAAAGGGAGATTTATTTAATGTGTCAATTACTTTGAGGAGAATTAACATTATTAATATATTGAGCCTCCCAATCCATGAACATTGTATACCCCATTATTTATTTATGTCCTTACATTTTTTTCCTCTCAAAAATGTGTCATAGTGTTTAGTGCAAAGGCCTTGCATTTTATTAGCTTAATTTTGGATAGTTTGGGTCTTTGGTGCTATTATAAATAATATCATCATAAAATTTAATTTTCTGTTTGTTTCTGGTCTACAGAAATACGGTTAATTTTTAATATTCATGTGATAGGTATCCTGAAACTCCTGCCCTCTCTCAGTTTCTTTTAATACGTCTGTTTCTTTGCCTCAGGTGAGAAGGGTTATCTTTGCCCTCCTGACTTCACAGCATGGCATCATCCCTGCTCCATGCCAGCCCAGTTTGTTTGGTTTGCTTGTTTGCTCATCCTGTTTTGTCTCCATCTCCTCCCTGCCCATCACAGGCAGTCATTTCCATGTTTCATGCCTCATCTGTTTGTTTACCAGCGTGTGGAGGGTCTTTTCATGTCCTTTTGCTTGTTGGGGTTTCCCATTCGGCAAATTTACAGTTCATGTTCCTTTCCCATCTATTGTCGTTGCTCTTTATCTTGTTGATTTTTAGGCTTCCTGCAGTTTTCTGCTTTCCTTATCTCAAAACAAGAGAGTAAAACTGAGAGCAGAGGTCTTTCTGGCTTCTGCTATCTCATCAGCTGATGGAGCCTGATACAGAGACAGTGGTTCACCAGCTGTGGCCATATATGAGAAGGGGAAGCCCCAAGTTAAAACTCATGGCCAAATTTTTCTGCATGAAAATAATGTATGGTAGTGCTATTTCTTCTGAGTCAAAGAACTGGCCTAACAATGGGCTCTGGGAAGGGGCTGCCTAGGAACGATAATAATGTAGAAATAGCGGTCATGGTCCAGTGGTTCTCTGTGAGCATCAGTAAGTGCCAGGGTCACTACTGTGTTCAGTTACTGGCACCAGTATGTTCGGATGTCTCCGTTGTAAACTGTTTTTAAGAGTCTACTCATGGTCAGTACCATCTTAGCTTTCTACAGTAAGAACTGATTTGAGCTCACCATGGTTGTTTTCATTTGTGTGCTATATAAGGCCAAGACGTGTGTAGATTTGCATGCCCAGGATTTATAAGCCTTGGAACAGAAACATAAACCTGACAAACACAAGAATCATAAAGCATTAAACAAGTGCCACCTGTGGGTGTGAGGATATTAGGGATCCCTGGCAGGTTCTATTTCCCATATCTTCCTGTCATTTGCCTTGTTATATTTTAGTAGAGTTTGCTCTCCCCAGATCTTGCCCACATGTCTGCTCAAAATACCCTTGAGTCTCAATTTCCTTAACTTTTCCATTCCTTAAGACTCCAATGCTTCCAGCCTTTCATTCTTTAACAGGAGCACACCTGTAGCCACTGTGTCCCAGACACAGTCCAGGGCAGTGTGACAAGACAAACAGGCCCACCCCACCCTGCACCCTGGGAACATCCACACCACACTGTAAGGGGCTGCACCAAAGATGGAGGAGGTCTCAGCACGAGAGGACAAGGGCTCCAAAATCTACCATTTTCTCCCAAAGCTGCCCCCAAATATTCTCAATTCGTTGAGCAACTAAATAAATCCAGATCCAAAACACAAAATTTTTGCATTAAGTTCTACCAAGTCACATTTATTTTTATGTCTGATGTGCTTGACATCAAATAAACAGTTATTTAAAAAATTGGGTGCATCACACTGTGACATAGCCAACCTTTAAAAAAAATGAATGATTTATTTAAAAGGTTGAATGTGTCACAGGAACATCGAAATCACCAAGTGAAAAATCAGACATCCAAGCAGCTGGGGCGGCCAGCGGAGAACAAACAGAAGAGCAAAAATGGTGCAGATTAAACAGAGGTGGTGCTTATTTATTTATTTATTTGTTTGCCCCTGGAGAAATTAAAAAGCTATGGGTAAATACGTGATTACATGGCTCAAATTAAAATTATCACAGTGTTTGTACTTTGCACTATCTTAAAGAATACTTGTTCGAATCTTGACTTGTATTGTGATCAACCTTTCTTTGGATAGTGTGTGTGTGTGTGTGTGTGTGTGTGTGTGTGCGCGTGCGTGTGCGCACACTGGGTTTGGAACCCAGGGCCTTGCACATGCTAGGCAAGTGCTCTGACACTGAGCTACGTACCCAGCCCTGATGAGTTTTCTTGTTTTGCTTCTTTGTCTGTCTTGTTTTTTCACCTGGGGTAGGTTTTAGGAATGCACCAAGCCAGCCCCGTGCTTAGCTCTTGGAACGCTCTGGATACTCCTAGCCAGTTCAACAGACGTGTTGTGTTGTCTGCTCTCATTTTGCGGTCTGCAGCTCTGTTGGAGCATACACACAGTGACATGCAGGAACATCCACAGAAGTTGGGAAGGGTTCCTGTCCCTGTGCCTCCCATCCTGTCCCTCCCCTGCAGCCTGTGCCCCTGGAGGGCGTCTCAGCCCTCGCCAGGGGCAGTGCGACCCAGCATCTCCCGGTCTGCCCTTTTCTAGCCGTGGGACCTCCAGCAATTTGCTGATCCACTTGGGGCCTCGCCTTGTTCGCGTCTAAAGCGAGGGGTTGATTCTGGATCATCCTAAAGGTCCCTCCTGTTTCTAACGTTCAATTACCCAGGCCTCTCTAATGTCTTTAATTGTAGGATTAGTGTCCTGTTTGTGTTTATCCCAGCATGGAGCACAGCGTACACGGCACTCCACAGAGTAGGCTCGTAGCGTGGGGCTGAGCCAGGTCCAAGAGAGCCCGGGTTCGGGCTGGAAGGGGGACCTCAGAGAGCCAGCATGGCTCTTCCATTCACCTGAGCATGGGGCTTGGGGGACACCTCCCAGGAAAGACAGGTGACAGCTTCATCAAAGCAGAGGGTGCCCGTGGAGGAGGGGGCAGAGGGGCAGGAAGAGACTCCTCAATGTCCTGGCTTGGTTCCTCCCAGCCTGGGCTGGCCCAGAAGCCCACAGGGCCTCCAGCCAAGCGGCCACAGGCTGCAGGGAGCCCCTAGCCGGGCCCTGTCCTCAGGAAGGACTATGTGGAGGAAGTTCTGGGCCTTCTGGGGTCAGCCCTGGCTCTGGAAGCTTCTTTTGCATTAACGATTTCAGGTCAGTGCCTGGGGACCAGCCCCAGCCTCCACTCCCAGAGGCTCAGAATCCGAGGGGTGTTGTGGGGAGGCCAGGCGAGCAGGGGGCTGCCCCCCATCCTCTGGGAGTTGATCTGACACCTGCCTGTGACAATTCAAAGCTCACACAAGGGATCCCATATCACTTGGGGCAGCATCTTGCAGGTCCCCGTGAACTCCAGACCTTACCTCCCCGCCTCAAAGCCTCTCCAGCCATGGGAGACCCAGGGGACCACCGTACCCTTCTTTCTCCTTCAGGGCTTCTCTAATAGCAAGGCCCATTGGGGTGTTCCGTACATAGCATTCATTCACTGCCAGACCAGCAGCCATATGTCCCCAAGTGACCATGTGCTGGATTTCCAGACCAGTCAGGGCAGTGGTGGATGGTGGCCCAACACGAGGACTGGCAGCGATGTCACTGAAAGCGATGCATGGGGCCAGGGCTGTGGCGGTTTCCTTTCGTCTGTCTTCCCTTATTTAGAGGCAGAAAAGGAGAAGTTTGTTCCAGGAGCCCCTCACAGCTGCGGCAGGGATGCAGCAGGACGGCCAGACCAGCCAGGGAGCCAGGCGGCTGCTCTGGGCTGAGAAATCCTCGGGTCTCACAGCAAGGGGGCGCTAGAATAACAACATCCCTTTCCACTCCCGGATGGTCTCTTCCGGTCAGAATTGCGCTTGTACAAGCCTGGTTCTTCATAAATGTCCAAGGAGCCAGGGAGGAGAAGGGCTTCGGGCGGGGGGCGGGTTAGGAAATTTACTGTCGTGCCATCACGAACCAATAAATACGGTACTGGAAGCATGCCTGGTCCTTGGTCTCTCTCCGGAGTGTAAGAGAGATTTTCTGATTCCTAACAGATGCTGCGTATATTTATGTTATTATTTACAAACGTCGCCATGGACTTCTCCCTCTCCCTCCCTGATGGTGGCTGAACCCCACGAATCCGTGGGGCCTCCCTCCTCTGCCGAGGGCCTGGGGTTTCCGGCCTCTTCTCGGGCTCCTAATTCTGCCTCTCTGGTCCATCTGCCTACTTTGTTATTCCCCAGCGGTGTAAAATATTTATTTTATTTGGTTACCTAACGATATTAAAAACACAGTGTGTATTATTTATCCTCAGCCCTGGGAGACGGTCTTCGGGGCCCCGACGGCGCCCCGCAGCAATAAGCATGAACACAGCTCTCTGTGCTGTACTTATTTTGTTTACTACAGAATTTAGTACAGGTGGAGGGGCAGGGAGACGTCTCCTTCCTCCTGGGAAGGTTTTTTTCATCAGGTTGTAAAAACGTAAATTTAAGTGTGCACTAGGCTGGGGAGCTGGTGTTTCCACTCAAATTGCAATGCCTGGACTGGGTCCCCGAGCCCAGGAGTGGCTGAGCATCTGAGGTGACACCGGCTAGATTGAGGAGGCCCAGAGGCCATGGCCTCACCTCCCCTGCCCCATCACCTCCGGTTGGTTCCCTAGCTTCTCGATCGGTTTAACCCAGAAAAAAAAAAAAGGCCCACGTGCGCATCACTAAAACATTATTTCTTTCCCCACCCAGTCAGTACCAAAGCCTTCTGGCTACTGTAGTCGCTGGTGTACATTGGGGGGCCGGGCAGGAAGTCAGGGGTAGCTTTGACTTATGTGCCTGGACTTACCAATATGCACCTGCCACAGAAACACTCCTGATTTATTCTCTGCAGCTGGAAGCTGACCTTTTACTCTCACTCTTCTCCCCTTGGGCTCTGGAAGCAGCAAACGGCCTTCCATCCTGACCCGCGTGCGAGGAGGCGGGCCCCAGGTCCTAAATGTTCCAGAAGCTTCCAATCTGCCTGCGAGGTTGGAGAATCCTGTGGTCCCCAAGCCCTGTGGCTTTCGGGGGGCTCTGGGAAGGCTCTGTCTTCCATATTTCAACCCAGAGAATGTCGCAGATGACTGAGGCCACTCTGCAGATGGTGGCATGGCACGTTCCGCTGGGAAGGTGGACGCAGCCCCACGTTCATGGGACACTCCAACGGGGGCCATTCCCTTGGGCCCTGGAGGGCAGCTGAGAAGCAGAGCAGGGAGGAAGGGAGGCTGGACGCACCTGGGCCTTCACTAGCGGTGACAAGTGAGGCTGGAGAGGGAAGAGGTGACGCGGCAGGCTGTGTTGGGGCCTCTGGGCCTCGGCCCCTCCCTATCCCTGCATGCTGGGCCCAGGCTAGTCCTGCACGAGCAGGTTCCCCAGGGAGGATGCTGGTGGCCCTGAAGGTGCCCTGGGCCCTACACACCCGGCTTCCCACCTCCTGGAGCCATTTCTGCCGTGCAGGGTGGCTTCTGCACATTAGGACAGTTTTTCTTCCCTCCCCGGGACCTCACAGCCAGCCGGGAGGCGCTGGTGGCCAACAGCTCAGGGGTGCCCACCACCCACCTCGCCACTCCTCAGCCAAATTTACCAGAGCCACATGGGTTAGGAACGAAATCATTATAATAAAAAGAATAAATATGCCAGGTGAAAAATGGATTATTAATTCAAGCTGTGCCCTCCGTCCCAATAATAAATGACCCAGCATTAGGGAAAGCCGGTTGCTAAATTAAAACTAATGGGGGAAGGTGCGTGTCCCCCGCCCGGGGGGCCCCGTGGGGGCCGGGCCCTCCCTGCCCGTCGCCCCAGCCCGGCCGCTCCTGTCTGACAGCTCCCGCAATCCCAAACTGACAGCCCCTCAAAACTGCTGAAGAAGCCAGCATTAATTAAGTCATTGCTGGACTGTAATTTCCTTGAGAAGTAAAAAATTCTCACACAAGAAAAGGTTACAGAGACCTTTTCTGTGTCAAAATTACCATGCCGCATGAATATTAATGCTCTTAATGAAGACAACCTTTTTTCATCAGGAAGGTTCTGGAGCAGGTGCCAAGCCGGGGATCTCACTCTAGCCTCACAGTCTGGGAAGTCGGCGACTCTGCCATTAGAGCCGGCCTTCCCCCACAGCCACGCCCTTCCGTGCCTGTCCCCAGCCCCCAGGACCCCAGCTCTCAGTGCTGAGGAAGGCCACCCGCTCCGTCAAAGGTGCCGGCTGGAGGGAGGGAAGGCCGGGACACACCGCACCTCCCTTTCCACAGGTCGGACCCTGTAGTGTCCCCTCCACATGCTGGGGACGTCTCTCCAAGGAGCACAGAGCCCAGGGTGGGAATCATGGCCTCCTCCTGCCTCAGCCTCACCCCTCCTGCCTCAGGGGTGTTTGGCTGAAGGAGACTGGCCACCCCCTGGGTTGGGGGGCCTCCGACCCCACTGCGTTACCCACCAGGCCCTTGGGGGGCCTGGAAGGATCCCTGAAGGGCACAGCCAGCCGCTGGCTCCCAAAGCTTGGGCAAGGCCCGCGGGACAGCATGGCCTCCCTGGCTTTCCTCTTCCAGCGCAGAGATGTCTGGGTCCCACTAGGCTTTGAGTTTTCTCCCAGAGGACCCGGAAGCTCCCCTCCCCCAGCCCCCTTCGATTTAGGGAGGATTTTAAGAGGGGGGCTCTGGAGCTTGTCAGTGGAGCATTTTAGCACCTCTAGCGAGAGAGACTCAAAATATAAACATTATTATTAATAATTGGATGAAATATTTTGACTCAGGATTTTCGTTCCCTGGTTATCGTCGCCCCCTTCTTTTGTCCCTTCGTTTTGTGAAAGTGCAGAAAACGAAATCAGACTTTGCGCGGGCCCCGTGTGGAGGGAGGGTCTCTGTGCCCGCGAGGTTTGGGAGCTTCCCCAAGGGCGATGACATCACAGGCTGCAGGAGGAGGGGTGATTTATGAAAGCCACGTAGGGGCCAGCCAGTCGCTCAGGAGCTATTTCACGTCGTTGTGAGTACATGATGCGACCTTTGCAGCTTTCAGGATGGTCCACCTGACCCCCAGCAGCACCGGGCACCAGCAGTCCGTACAGGTAGAGGGAAGGGGCCCTTGAGGCAGCCGCCACCCACATGTCACTTCCCGCCCCCGAAGCCCCGGGCAGATCACCCCTGTCATCCCACCTCCCTTCGATCTTTCCAATTAGTCATTTGTGACGTAATAAGGGCTGTGGCTAACCAGTAATAATAAATCTGACCATTTCGGTTGGGCCATATAACACCCTGTGTATATTTAAAAGGTAAGTGTGATCTATAGTTATGGGTGGTGATGTAATAGCCATTAGATTTATAATACATCCAAGGAGCATAATTTTATTATAAAGAGCAATAGTTTACAATCTTGTTATTGTTTATTACTGACGTCAGTACAGACCCATAACAAGAATCAGGTTGCAACGAGAAATAAGATCTATAAATGGCTTTGGTGTTGGCAGGCATGGTGTCTGCTGAGCCGACAGCTGTTGTGAAAGTGACTAGCACCTGCCCAGGTGCACCGGTGCACCGTCCATTTCGCGCCTGCTCAGGTGCACCGCCGCACCTCACCTGCCCAGGTGCACCATCCGCACCTCACCTGCCCAGGTACGCTGTCCATTTCGCACCTTCCCAGGTGCACCGTCCGCGCCTCACCTGCCCAGGTATGCTGTCCGTGTCACACCTGGGCTGGAACAATTCTGAATCCTGGGAAAATTTCCCATTAGAAACCTCTGCGATCCAAGCTGCAGTTCTGCTCCGAGCACATGGCCCAGGGGGGAAGGGGCGTCGCGGGCCGTGGAGCAGGCCCGGATGGTGGCTTTTTGCTGGGAGCCGGCTGAGCCAGGCAGGGCGTCAGAAGGGAATCCTCTCTCACATCTACAGGATGCTTTCCCACAAAACTTTCCCAGATGCTCCCAATTTCTCCTGGTGAAATAGAGGGGACTTGGAATTGTGGCCCGCCAGGACAGAGCATGTCCAACAGAAAAGTGAAGCCGCTCCACTTGGCACCAGTCTGAGACCATTCCCAGTTTTATGACCAGGGGCTCTGCTGTTTAATGTCACCGAACAGGCGGTGCAGTCACAGCCTTATTAGGTAAATGGCCTGAGCTTCCTGGGCGAGCAGCTCAGGTGGGCTGGGTCACCCCTGAGGATGGGAGAGGGGAGCCGGCCCTGAGATGGGTGTCTGCTCAGCCGAGCCACCGCCGAAGCCCACTCTATCCACAACAACAGTCGAAGCCCACTCTATCCACAACAACAGAGCTCCGCGCCTTTCCTCAGGTTCCTTGCTGCGTCTGAAGCCTGTTTGAAAATGGTAAAAAATAAAAATAAAAATATCCAAGTTGAGCCAGGCATGGTGGTACACGCCTGTCATCCCAGTACTTGGCAGGCAGAGACAGGAGGATCGCAGGTTCAAGACCAGCCTCAGCAACTTAGCGAGGCCCTCGGCAACTTGGTGAGACCCTGTTTCAAAAAAAATAAAAATAAAAATAAAAGAGGGCTGGGGTGTAGCTCAGAGGTAAAATGCCCCGGGTTCAATCCCCAGTACCAACATATATAATCTCCCAACACATGCCCCAAATCTACAAAGCCCTTCACCTATAAGATGAGCAGAGCAGAAGGGTCCTGAGAGGTGGGCTCTGCAGCTCGCCTTCCTCATCTGTGGGAGCACAGCGGGGCTCCCAGGACGGTGGGATGGTTTGGCGGAGGCCAGGTGTCCGTGACAATGTCTCTGAAGTCCTGTATCACTGATGGTGGGAGAGGGTCCTCCTGTCAGAGGGGTACGCACGCGCCTCCCTCCTTAACTGGGGTGCTATCTGAGGTCAGGTCTTCCTGGGTCTTCCTCGGCAGCGTACGCTCTGCACAGGGCAGGTTTGACGTGAACAAAGTTTCATGCGGGCTCTGAGTGGCCGCCTTCTCGCGTGTGGGAGGAAGGTCCCCGCCTCTGTTTGCTCAGGCTGCCTGCGACCCAGCCAGTGTGTGGCCCGCCCCATGTCCATGCGGACGCCGGAGAGCCCACACTAGTGTCTCAGCCTGGTTGGTGGTATTTCTACACTTTGGCGCCTATTTCAATTCACAAGGGCATGTGTGCCTGCGTGCGTGCGTGCGCATGCACACACACACACACACACACACACACACACACACACACCCCTGAGATGGCCCTGGATGCTTCCTGGCCTGCGCCGCTCATATCCATCACTAGGGCTTTGATTTATATTTGTGGAAAACAGAAGCATTATATTCCCGTCTACAGAGGCTGGTTTCCATCCTCATTACCGACTTTCCACGTGGAAATAAATAGGTGACAAGGACCAAGCGCAGCGCCGAAAATAGCAGGTCCTCACTAAACGCCTGTCGAAGTGAAGCGAATGAGTCAGTTCTATTTGTACAAAAATAAGCGGCAGGCTTGGGGGTGGGTGTCACAGAGGCGTGCGGCGTCAGGGTGCAGGGGGCGGCAGCTGGAACTGGACTCAGCTCTCCGGGGCCACAGCCATGGTGCTGGACAGAAGGGAGCTGGGTAGGGCCATCAGGATTTGGGATCCAGGAGCCACGTTTTTCTTGCTTGAGGGAGCCGCTGCAAGCTCCCCAGGGCAAACCCGGCTTCCTGTCCTGCAGCATCGCCCTCTCCCCCCACAGCCAGGCCGGCCGTTTCTGGCATCCAGCAGGGACCTTGGCCCACTGAGCCCTGGGTGGGCAGGGGTGGCCCCGGTACCGCGTCCACACGGCCCCACACAAGAATATAGCATTGCGAATGTGTTGACTGGTGCGCTCCAAGATTTAATAATCATGAACTCCACCCAAACTGTGCCTGCTATAAAATGGCGTTTTTAATATCACGGACCTGGTGACATTTACACACCACTTGAACTTTACTCCGGTGGTTTATATATTACCATCGCGGTCCTTTAGAACTGTGCCTTCCAAAGAGTTTATTCTCCGCCCTAGAATGATTTCTGGGCTTGGATACAATCACATTTCACTGGCCTCCAACGACTTTAAGCTCCTCATAACAGTTACCATGGAATAGTCTATTTCAAGGTAATGCAGTAATTTTCAAAAAAAAAATAAAACCACCAAACAATGTTTCTATACATCTAATAGAGATAAAAAAGAAATACTTCTCACTGCTTCAAGCCTATAGAATTGGACCTGGAGAATTCTTCCAAGGATACAGCAAAAGAAAGGACTCCCTGCTGGGTGTGGTGGTGCACGCTTGTAATTGCAGTCCTTGGGAGGCTGAGACAGAAGGATGGCAGGTTCAAGACCAGCCTCAACAACTTAGTGAGACTCTCAGCAACCTAGTGAGACCCTGTTTCAAAACAAAAATTATAAAAGGGTTGCGGGTATAGCTCAGAAGTAGAATGCCCCTGGGTTCAACCCCCAGGACTCCCCCCAAAAAAGGGAGGGCTTGCTCCCAGCCTCTCCCCCAGACGTGAGGGCAGGCGTGGCATCTTCCACTATGGTCCAAGGTGCGGTTGGGATTTCCAGTTGTTCACGGGTTGCAGCAGGGGCCTGCTCTCTGAAAGGCATCTGCCTGCATCCCCCATGTGCATGACACAGGAGAACAGCCTCAGTTTGACTTTGTGAGCCAAAAATGGTGTCCCTGAAATGCCCTTCCAGGCCACTGTTGTCTGTCCTGCTCCTGTAGACAGGATAGGAAAAGCAAGCCCCCATGTTCACTCTCCAACCCCACCCAAGAGGCCAGGCTCGGCCACCAGTCCACACCTGGAACCCACCTGGGGCCGCACCCAGCAGACACCCAGTCGTGCCTGTCACCTGGTACTTGACTGCTCTGTCACTCATGGCCAAATGTGAAGCTGCCGGCTATCCCCGTGGGAGAGGCTGAAAGAAGCAACCCTCCCTCTAATTGCACATTCACACGGCGTGTTATTTGCTCCCTGCCCACAGGCTAAATATCTGCAGAAGATGACACTATAATTTTACCTCTTCAATGCCTGCCTGAAGTCCGTGGTCAGAGAGAAAGAGAGAGGAGCCATTTTGCTTCTCTGATTATTGTGCCCGAGGCTGCCCAGTGTCTGCAACAGCCACGTGGTAGGACCTTCTTCCGTAGATGGATTTGGGACTTGTCTAGTGGCCGGCTCAGTGTTGCTCTCTGAAGGGAAATTCCTGAGTCCAGAATTAAATTCAGGCCCTCCCGATGTGGAGCTCAAGGGCTGTGGGAACCATCGCTCCATTGGCCTCCTCGGCGGGGTGAGCGGCACAGCCTGTACGCAAGGGACCAGCCGTCCCTCGGCTTCTAGACCCAGTGTCATCCTTTTAATTGCAGCCATAAGGACGCACACAACTCAGTTAAGCATGCAAGCTCACGCTATGGCCAAGCACCACCCCTGGCCAAGCCCCACCCCTGGGCACAGAGGAAACGCAGCAGTCCCGTGCTGAGGGAGGTAGGAAGGAGCTGGGCTTGTCCCAGGGTGTGGCCTACTTGTGTCCCAGGCTGGCAGCCTCTGGGTAGTCTTCCTGGCTCCTGCAGGGCTGGCCCAAGGGTACTGGGCTCCTTGTGCCATGGGACCAGCTAGACCGTGACCCCAGACTTGTCTAGCACCCTTACTCCCCACTCCCACCCAATGTATCAAAAACATTTACTTGAAACTCAATTCAGTTGGGTGCAGTAGCAACGCCTGTAATCCTAGTACTAGGAAGGTTGAGACAGGAGGATCTCAGCTTTGAGGCCAGCCTCGGCTACTTAGCAAGACCCTCAGCAACTTAGTGAGTCCCTGTCTCAGAATAAAAAATTTAAAAAAGGGCTGAGGGTATAGCTCAGAGGTAGAGTAACCCCAGGCTCAATCTCCAGTACCAAAAAAATAAAATAAAATAAAGGGGAGACTTGGGGTATAGATCAGTGGTAGAACACCCCTGGGTTCAATTCCCAGTACTCAAAACAAAACAAAGTAAAACAAAACAAGCACACCTCAGCTGTCCTGGCAGCAGCCTCTCAAGTGGTTAGGGTAAGAGCCCACAGCGCCTCCTTTCTGGGGGTCTGGTGCCCACTCAGGGGGCCTGTCACTTGTGCCCCAGGCAAGGAAGAGCCAAGAAGAGAAGTTCCTGGCGTTCTCCAGGCACAGAGGCCGATGTTCCGCAGTGGACTGTGCTCAGCCCCCCAGGATTTACAGGCCTGATGGACGGGCCAGCAAGGAAGAAGGGCCCCTCAAGACGGCATGGCCGAAACCAGCAGGGGGAAGGCGACCCGGGCCAGGAACCATGTCCCAGGCATGGGCTGTCGGCCTCGATCTTGTCCCAGGGCTTCAGATGGCTGTGTGAGCGCTCGTGCAGGTCTAGAAACCTCCCTCCAACCCCACCAAGGGTGCTGTTTGACCATAGTGTTGGTAAACATCGCCTCCAGGTGCCAAAGGTCCTTGTGACAAGTCTAGGCCTTATAGACGTCATTGTGGTGCAACCGACGAAGCACAGCCCACTAAGCCTGGGGAGGATTAAAGGGGAAGCAGCATGGCGTGTGGAAAGAGAGCTGCCCGGAGCATCACATCCCGGCTCTAGGACTGGCTCTGAAACGCAACGACCTGAGGCGGCCACCTCACTGAGGATCATCGGTCCCAAGAGGGGACCATACGCTCTGAGCTTGGCCAACAGCGTAGTCTCAGCCAGCAGCCGTGACCCTGAAAGTTGTAAAACTCTCATCTGTGACCTGGGACAGAGGCACAAAACGATGGGCCAGAATGCCTTATTCCATCAAAGATCAGCTTAGGAGAGGGAAAAGAGTGGACCTAAGGACAAGTGGTTTGTGAACCACTGGATATCCATTTGGAAAGTGTAAAGTTGGATTCCTTTCTTAATCTCTACACAAAAAATAATTATACATATAAAATAAATCATAAAAATACAAAAAAAGGATCTATCTATCTATCTATCTATCTATTTTTTGCAATACTGGGGATTGAACCCAGGGACATTCTACGTCTGGACTACATCCCAGGCCATATTTTTTATTCTTTATTCACACTATATAAAGAGCTTTTACAAACCAATAATAAAAATACAAAGAATTTAATGGAGAAAAAATGAAAAAAATGAACTGCCCAATGAACATGTAAAAATATGTATAACCCCCACTTGATGCCTTAAAAAGGCTGCCCAGACATTAATGTTTTATATATTGCTATGCAGGCAAGCAGAGATAGAAAGGTGATAAAAAAAAAACCCATTATGAGCCAGGCATGGTGGCGCACGCTTGTAATCCCAGTACTTTGGGAGGCGGAGACTGGAGGATCCGGGTTCAAGGCCAGCCTCAGCTCTCTCTCTGTCTCTGCCTGTCTCTCTCTCTCCCTCTCTACTTAGTGAGGCCCCCCGCAACTTCGTGAGACCCGGTTTCAAAATAAAGTATAAAAAATAGGGCCGGGGGTGTAGCGCGGAGGTAGAACGCCCCTGCGTTCAATCCCCGGAACCGCAAAAAAAAAAAAAAAAAAAAAAACATTATGTGCAAGGATAAGGAAAATGGTCATGCACACAGGTTGCCGCTGAGAGACAGGTGCAACTCATTTTGGAGAATAATTGAGCCATATCTGCCGGAGAGGATGAGGTCCCCCTTGTTTGTTTGCTAGGGTAAGTAAAGATGTTTTACATTTTCCTTATAAGCTCTACGTGTATAATTAGAAAGTAGAAATATTTTAACTTTTCTGGACAAAAATAGGAGTTTGTGTTTTGGTTTCCATAACTATGTGGGTGGAACAAACCAAACATTCCAATTTAAAAATGCACAAATTATCTAAATAGACATTTCTCAAAAGGGGCCATACCAATGGCCCACAAATACATGAAAATGTTCAATATGACTAATTATCAGGGAAATGCAAGTCAAAACCATAATGAGATTATCTAATCCTGGTTAAAATGGTTATCATCCAAAAGGAAGAAAAAAACCCAAATACTGACAATTAACAAGTGCTGGCAAGGATGCAGAGAAAAGGAAAGTCTTATACACTGTTGGTAGGAACGTAGATGAGTACAGTCATTATGGAAAACAGTATGGAGGATCCTCAGAAAACAAGAAATAAAACTACCGTTTGATCCAGCAATCCCACTCTTGGGTGTGTAGACAAAGGAAGGAAATCAGTATACTTGAAGAGATATCCACACCCCCATGGTTATCACAGCATTATTCACAGTGGCCAAGATATGGGACCAACCTAAGTGTTCATCAACAGATGGGTTCAGAAAATATGGCTTATATAAACAGGGGGATAAATGCCTGTCACGTGTGACAATGTGGATGAACCCAGAGGACATCGTGCTAAGTAAAACAAGCCAGGCTCAGAAAGACAAATCTCACTGAGATGTAGAAGCTAAAACATTTGATCTCGTGGCAGAAGAGAATAGACTAGAGGTTATTAGAGGCCGGGAAGTGTGGGGGAGGGGTCAGGAAAGGGTTGGTTAATGGGAACACGATTACAGGTCAACATGAAGATTAAATTCCAGTGTTCTGGAGCACAGCAAGTGACTGTCATTGACAATAACTCATTATATATTTTAAAATAGCCAGGGCTGGGGATGCAGCTCAGTGGCAGAGTACTTGCCTAGCATGTGCAAGACCCTGGGTTTGATACCCAGCACTGCAAACCAAAAACCTAAATGACCACAAAATAGCGGGAGGAGAAGGTTTTGAGTGTTCCCAACACAGAGGTGATAAATATTTGCGTTGATGGATATGCTAATTGCCCTGATTAGACATTGCACATTGTATACGTGTGTCAGAATATCGCACTGTGCCCCATGAATGTGGACTATTTATGCGTTAATTTTTAAATATTTTTAAAAGGTAACCCAATATATGAAAAGCCAAAATTTAAAGCTGCAATTAAATTGGAGTCATGTATTTAGTGTCCTAGAGGACTCATGGTAAGGTCCTTAAATAATACCCGCAAAAGAAGACAAACAGGGTTATGACTCCCGGGTCCCAGTCACCCAGTTGGGACAACAGTCACGGCCCGGCCTGCCTCATCCACTTTGCACCCTGCTCTGCCCCAGGTTCCTGTGAAGCACATCCAGGCATCATTCTAGTTCCCAATGAACATCCTTTAGCATCTCACAAGGCTTAACGGTTCAATTCTGCGCTCTCTCTTTCCCTCCTTCTACTCTACTCTCTGGATCTCTGTTTTTCTCTTCCTTCCTCTCTTCCTCCACCAGTTCTTTCTCCTCATCATTCATTCCCCAGCACACTCATCACTTGAACTTGATTGTCTCTCCCTCTCCTCTCTTCTTCCACATTACAAGTGGTCATTATATGGAGCGGAACGTAAATTTTATTTACCAAACAAATTCAGTTGTTCTCTGTTGTTGACATTAAGATCGGATGAGTTGAGAAAGAAAAACAAACCAAAAGTCATCCAAATTTGTGTGGACTTTCTTTATTTTTTTTGCAGTACTGGGAATTGAACCCAGGGGCATTCTACCTCTGAGCTCCACCCCCAGCCCTATTTTTTATTCTTTATTTTGAAACAGGGTCTCACTAAGTTGCAGAGGCCTCACTAAGTAGCTGAGGCTGGCCTCGAACCTGCGATCCTCCTGTCTCAGCCTCCCAAGTACTGGGATTACAAGTGTGCGCCACCCCACCCAGCTTGGACTTTCTTTCCTCTCTCTCTCCTCCGTCCTCAGTCCTTAATCAATGTCATCTGCTCAACAACAACAACAACAACAAAAAAAAGGAAAGTAGCTTCATACTTGCCTTAAGCGTGGGTGGGGCGGGGCAGAGGGCACTAGCAAAGGAGGGGCGGTGCTGCTTGAGGGTCCAGCACAGTGAATACCTGGTGCTTGCTCACCTAAGCAGGTCCTGCGATGGGTTCCCGACAAGGCTCTGCGGGCACGCTGGGTGATGTAGGAGGCAGCACCTCATGTGTGCTTGGATTTCTAGGTTGATGAGGTTGGAGGGGTTGCCAGTTTGAAAATGGAATTGGATCGAAGCAACTTAGAAAAAAGTTGGTCGATTCTATGAAGAGGGTGAAGCGCCATAGGGTCAAGCGGTATCAAAAAGAAAAAGGAGCAAATTTTGCAAACATACATCCTACAAAGGAGACGTTTCGCCTTCAACTGAGCACTAGGATTAGGGCTGAGTAAGCACCATTGCATTGGTTCATGGAGTCCTCTGTCGCTGGTCAGCATGAGACAGAAATGATACACGAACATAAGTCAGACAAGGACTCGTCTCTGTTCATCTGGGATGCAGATGTGGCCCACCTGATGACTCCGAAAGTGTCACTTTATCCCTCCTGTAATACTGGCAGCTCTGCCCACCACTCAGGGAACTGGGTCTGTTCTCATGCACCGGAGGCCCCGTGGCTCCCGCACATTCTAAGACAGAGCTGAGGGGTCACAGACCTGGGGGTGGCAGAAAAGACTTTTAAACACTGAAAATGAACTGAGAGGACCACTGTACACAGCTGGCCCTGAGCAGACACACGGCCACACGACAAGTGTGAGCCCGGGCTCCCAAAGAGCATTGCAGGAAGATCACAGGCAGGGCGGCGACCCTCCTGCAGCTTTGCATGGGTGTGCAAAAGCTTCTTCCACAACCTGCACCAACAGCCCTGTGCGGTGCTGGTGTCCTCCCCATTTTAAAGGTGAGCAAGCCGGGCGTTGGTGGCGCACACCTGTAATGCCAGTACTTGGGAGGTTGAGACAGAGGATCCCAGGTTTGCGGCCAGCCCCAGCAACTTAGCAAGACCCTCCGCAACTTAATAAGACCCTGTTTCAAAATAAAAAAAAATAAAATTGGGCTGGGGGTGTAGCTCAGAGGTAGAATGCTCCTGGGTTCAATCCCCAGTATCTTAAAAATAAATAAAATATAAAATAAAAATAAGGATAGCCAACCAGAGAACCTTAGGATGGGACGGCTGCCCCCTGCTGTGCCTTGCACACCAGCACCTGTAGAGGGGCCCGGGAAGCTGAGACGGGGAGCCCAGACAGAGGGCGGGTTGTCCGTGTGGGGGTGCAGCCTGGACCTCCTCCCTCGGCAGGATTCCCAGATAATCTCAGCCAGAGTGTCTGTGATGAAGAGGTGCGTCTGGGAACCCAGCCGCAGCTACTACACACCCTGGGGGCGGTGCTGGGACAGACCTGCCTGGGGCTGGCGATTCCCAGGTCAGCCGGTTTATGTCCTACCTGACGCTCCTCTCCTCGGGCTCCCGAGGGGTTTATGTTATGTGTGGTAAAGAAATGACCATAAAAAGCCTGCTCTGGTTCGGTCATTCCAAGAGGGCCACCAGGGAGTCACAAAGGGCCCCGGCTGCGAGCCAGGGCTGAGTGTAAATCAACACGCCACCTGGCAGGGGGGCCCCAGCTGCAGGCCCCGCTCTGCTCCCTTCTGCCGCGCTCTGTGCTGGCAGGCCTGCAGGGCCGTCCGCCCCAGCCCTGGCCCCAGCCCGGTCCAGTCCAGCACCAGACCCTCCATACCAGTGCCCTTCAGCCCTAGGGTGGCAGCTCCGGAGGCCATCAGGAGCCTGGAGCCAGAAGGCCCATCTGGGGATGGGCGGAGAGGTACCCAGGTCAGTCCCGGGCTTCCCTCCTGTCACAGATGCACACGCTGCGTGGCCCGCTGAGCCAGGGCCACCTCCACCTTCAGCCCCAGAGGGCCGGGCCCAGGGTGAGCCCATGACTTCACCCTGCAGGGTTCTCACCCTCCTCCCTCTGGGCTTCCTCCTGAGATGGTCCCTCATCGGTCCCTCTCCTACCCCATCTTCAAGTGGCGATGCCTGCGCTGTGCAGCCACGTCCCCACTGCGTCATCCTGAGCGCGTGTGACAGCAGCTGAGTCCCTGAAGAACTGGTGAGGGAGGCCCGGGCCACAGCTCACAGTCCACAGAAGCGGCTGCAGGCAGGGCAGAGGGGCGTGAGGAGTGATCTTTTTGGTCTGTGCCTCCCCAGGTATGAGCCCAGGACCAGGTCCTGGTCTGCAGGTTCCCTAGAAGCTGCGCCCCATCTGCAGGATCTGAGCTGGTGGAAGAGCCTCGGGCCGGAGGGGTTCACGGTCCAGCAGAGTCTGAATTTCCCCGCCACCTGGAGGTTTGATGTGAGTGTGTGTGAGTCATGGGGGGATCATGAGTGTGGTTTGTGAGTGTGAATTGCATGCACATGTGAGGGTGTGTGTCAGTTTGTGGGTGTGGATTGTAGGTGTGTCTGGAGTGTATGTGTGTGCATTTGTGCAAGTGAATTGTGCATACATATGTGTATGTGTATGTTTGTGGGTGTGGATTTGTGCACGTGTGCTGGCGTGTATGGATTATGTGCATCTGGAGAGTGTGTATGTTTGTGAGTGTGAATTGTGCACTCATGTGTATGTTGGTTTGTGGATATAGATTATGCACATATGCGTGTTGTTTGTGGATATGGATTTGTGCACACGTCTGTTGGTTTGTGGGTGTGAGTTGTGCACATATTGTGTGTTTGTGTATGGATTTGTGCACACATCTGTTTTGTGGGGTGGATTTGTTTGTGGGTGTGAATTATGCACACGTGTTGGTTTGTGGGTGTGAATTGTGCACGTGTGTGTTTGTGGGTGTGAATTGTGAGCATGTGTGTGGGGGTGGATTTATGCACACAAGTGTGTTTGTGGGTGTGAATTGTGCACATGTGTGTTGCTTGTGGGTATGAATTGTGTGCACATGTGTTGCTCGTGGGTGTGAATTGTGCACATGTGTGTTGCAAGTTGGTGTGAACTGTGCGTATGTGAGAACCAGCCTTGTGGGGAGGACAGAGGTCTCAGACCTTGACCTCGGTGAACGTCCAGACATTGCAGCCGCCAACTTCGCACACGAGCCGCCTGTGGGCAGCCCCTTGGCCGGGATCACCCGTGCTGCGTCCAGTCTGCTCTTTGCAGACCCCTGGCCCTCGTCGGGTTCTTTTCCTTCACCCGCAGCATGGGCACGGTGATGGAGTTGGGGTTGAAGCTACTGTTGTGTGGGATGATTAAGGTACAAGGTGGCCTCCCCGCTGACCCTCCATTTGGGCAAGATTGGTCCACGTGGCATCAGCCTGGGGGCAGTGTCCGGCCTGCCACGAGGGCCTGGCCCTCTTGTGCAGGGGGCAGCCCTGACCACTTGGACACTGTCTTATCTGGACACGAGTTGACCTCAGATGCCCCTGGCTCCCCAGAGATAGGAGGCCAGCTCCCTCTCCAGATCTCCTGAGGCCCAGGCCCTGCTGTGGGTCCACGTACGGGGGGAGCCTGGTCCTTGACACTTGGGGCCTCCCCTGCAGCCGTGTGCGGCTGCTGGCTCATTAGGCTTGGCTGTTGCACATCCACAGATCCCAGCACCGGGGACTGATTGCCCGTGACTGACAGGTGTCTCTGCTGGGACAGAGCAGGCAGCCTGTGACCTCTGTCAAGGGGAGGAGCCCCATTCCACAGTGTGGCTCTCCTGTCTCCTGACTGCATGTTCAGTGCCTAGAACACTCGCCTCCTTGACAGGAAGCATTGGGACTTCCAGGTGAAACCAGAGCCACGTAGGTGAAACTCCGCAGTCTTAGTCCTGGGCGGGGTGAGTCTCGCAGGCCTGCGGGGACGCCGCCCTGTGAGCAGTGCTCAGCAGTCGCTGTGCTTGGATCCGGGCACGCCAACCTTGACTGCTGCAGAAGGAAAATTCTAGAGTGTTCCTTGGAGTCACTGTGCCCTCAGAGTCATCATGAGATGCCACCATCATGCTAGTAAATCTGAGGTAATGGCATGTGTCTTCTGAAGTCACCTGAGGACCTCTGTTCTCGCTCGGTGGCCCTCGAGGAAAGCCAGCTGTAGAGGAGCCGGGGACAGGAGGAAAGTTCTCTTGAACGCCAGGGCCCGACTGCCGGAGACCAGATAAGCCAGCAGCTATTCTGCCCCAGAGAGGCGTGTCTCGGTTAGACAGAGGTGAGCGGAGGTGCCGCACCCCACAAGGGAACGTGAGCCCCATCCTGAGAGCTGAGCAGCCTCTGCGATTCAATAACCTCTCCTAACTGGTTTGTTTGCAAGAAAGTGACGTGCCACTGACTTGAATGCAGCGCGACAGAGTGCGGTCAGCCTGGGCAGCACAGTGGCTCAGATCGCGGTCGTGCTGTGGTTGTTATAATCCCGCAGAAACACTGGAGTGAGGAAAAGGGATACGTTTCCCATTTGACGGGACTACTGTATTTGCACAAAAATACAGTTTTCTGGCCAAAGGAAAATGAGAAATGGCATGCCGAATGAGATCAGTCATTTAAAGTCCTTAGTGGAAACATTTCTTGGAGATCTAACTTCATCCTCTGCGTATGGGGACGTAGAGGCTGGCTTGACGTGCGTCAGTAACAGGCAAATACTTGTTAAAGTAAGACAAAGGGCCTGTTGCACGAGATGCACACACATCCATCCCAGAGGCTGGGAGCAGGCGCGGGCATGGGTCCTGCCCCTGCGTCCAGGCACAGAAGAAGGGTCGACGTGGGAAGTGTCTGTGATGTTTCGGTGTGTGCATATGTAGTGTGTGTGTGTGTGTGTGTGCTTGGGTGTTTGTGTGCATTCACTTGTATGTATGCAGGTGTGTGTGCATATGAGCTCATTTGTGCATGTGTGTTTGTGCATGCATGTGTGTGAATGTGTGTTTGTGTGTGTTTGTGCATGTATGTATACGTTTGTGCACACATGTGCATTTGTATATGCATGTATTTGTGCATGTGTATTTGTGCATGCATGTGTGTTTGTGCATGCATGTGTGTAAGTACATGTATGTACAAGTTTGTGCATGTGTGTACATGCATGTGTTTGCACATGCATGTGTGTGAGTGTGTTTGTACGTGTTTGTGTATGCATGTGTGTGTGCATGTATGTATAAGTTTGTGCATGCGTGTGTGTTTGTACTTGTATGTGTCTGCGCATGCATGCGCGTGTGTGCATGAGTGCCCGTGGGCTAGTGTGTGCATGCATGTTGTGCCCTCCACATACACACACGAGGACCTGTGGCTTTCCATTCCTCAGGAAGGCCTGTCCATCTCCAGGGGCTTCCTTTTGATGGTGTGCCGCTCTTGGTGGTAGAGGACCTGGCAGGTGCTGGGAGCACAGACCAGCTACTGGGGCACCTGCCCTGGCTGCCACTCTGGTGAGGACTCAGAGGCTCCCCTGGTCCCCTTCTCCCCGGCCTGGGACACCCAGCCTCAGGAAGGCGGTTCTGGATGCACCTGGGTGGCACGTGGGTGAACGCTTACTGTTGCCTCTCGGTTAACCCGATGCCCAGTGAGAACAACAAGAAAACTGCTTGAACAGTTAGATGATGGATTCCAAATCATTATGTTTTTGTTGTATTTTTGAATGAGCATTAAAATTCCTCTCTGGGAACTGTTGAACAGCAAATGAACAAAACCCCTAACAGTCCTAATCCTTCTTCACGTGTGCACCAGAGGGTGCTGTGCGGTGGGTCTGACCGGGAATATTAACCATTCCAAAATACAGTGAGCTTTCATTTTTATTAAAAAATGGCAAAAAATGCCTTACTGTAGATTTCTGCTTCCCTCTAGAAGAAAAAGCACGATACTGTTTTAAGCCGCAGCAGTGGGGGTGGGGGGGTATGTGAAATATTTGATGTGGTGTTTTTACCAACTGTCTAAATAAAGGTTTAGTGAGTCACTATGGAAAACAGAAAATCTTTCTGTATTTTAAGAGCTGCAATTTAAGAGTATTTTCTCCTCCTCCTCCTCCTCCTTTTTTTTAATGCAAAATCTTCCCTTAGGTTTGCAACTTAAACATTGCCCATCTGCTATATCCTCTCTGGCCTGAATTTACAGCAAATCTGAGATTTTATTTTTCAAAAAAATGTACTTTAGAAATCTGCCTGTTTGGCTGGCAGCATCTATGCGGACGGAGCAGTGGTGCTCTGGCCCCGGTTCCCTTCATCCACACTTAGAAGGAGCCTTTGTCTGCAGTATGAATGCCTGAGGTTGGATCGCCATCATGGGGCACACACTCCCACGTGAGAGGGGTCCACGTGAGAGGAGGCTGTGTCTTAATGAGGACATCACACAGCTTCCCAAAGTCCTGGAGGAGGAACCCGGGGACCCGTCACTGAAGTGTCTGCCTGGTGGCTTTGGTCATTGACAGGGACTGAGCCGAGTGGTCCCCCAGGATCCGCACAGTGGAGCTTGTTCCCTTGGGCCGCACACACCTCCCAGCCTGGAGTGGGCCCTGGTGCAACTGCTTATTTCGAGAGAAATCCCTGGCTTTCCTTCTTCATCCAGATGTGAGCTCCTAAGGCGACAGCCAAAATGTCGCTGGAATATTACGCTGACTATAAAGTTCCACCTTGGTTTTTTTTTTTTTAAACGAGGTAGAAACAATTGTCCTGACTTCAAAAATTGTGTCCAAGAACGAGCTTCAAAGGCCCAAGGAGGTTTCATGGCTCCTAACTTGCCTTTCTGTCCCGGGGTCTCATTATTAATGAACTCATTCGCTTTCGTAAACACAACTGCGCGAGCGTTTCCAGTCACATCTATAAAACTATTTAATGCACTTTTCGAAACAGGCATCTTACAGCCACCGTAATTGCAGTTTTACTAGACCTTTAAATGAGAAGCAGCCACTTATGAAGTTTTGATATGGTGAGCTGATTAGACAAGTTAAACCTAAAGGCACGATTTACAGGGCTATATACCCGCCTGCGCCCTGGCACCAACCATGCAGCTGGGCACAGTGAAAAGGAAACCTTGCGAGGTGCACAGCTTTACACCACCCACAGGTCGCCAGCAGCACAGAGAACAATGCTGGATTTTACAGGAAAATAGTATTCATACATCTCCCGTGGTGAGTTACAGCATAACTTGGGGCCGTCTTTGTTTAGGTGCCGTGATGAATCCAATTCTGTTTCCAGGGTAGAAACGATCAACCCAAAACCCAAGCAGAAACCTCTCTCCTCTCCTTGCAGGGAACGGAGACATGTACCTGCAGTCCTACAGGCCCACTTCCTTCTGGACTTTTCCCCATGCGTTGGAGAGGTGGCACCGCCGTTCCCAAGCCCGAATCCCTTGGGCACTCCATCAACCGCTCATAGCCAGAACCGTCCTCTCCAGCGAGCAGCTCATGCTCTATCGCTTGATTTGTTTATTTCAAATCCCTATTTTTTGCCTAATTTCCTTTACTTGGAAGAGACCCAGGTAGCTCTCTGCAGGTCCAGATGTGCAGGGCAAAGTTCTCGTCTTAGGACGCCCACGCGATGCTTAGGAGCCCAGCTCTTTGGTTATGACTTGTTCCAGTCAGAATTCTTGCAGCTATCATCTAACAGATTGACCATGTAGCTTAGAGGAAAGAAGATTTATTTTCTTACAGTTTGGGGTTCAGTCCAGGTGAGGCCGGGGACCGCGGACCTCAGAACATGGCGGCGGGAAGCGGAGAAAGGGAGAGCACATGGGCTGTGCTCCTCACATCACGGAGGCCTGAAGCAAGAGAGAGGGAGCAGGGGGAGGAGAAGCAAAATATAATCCCAAGGCCGCACCCCCAGGTTTCCACCTCCAGTCACACCCTACTGTCCTGGTCTCCACACAGATAAATCCATTGTAATGGACCCTCAGGACTCAATTACAGCAGCTCCAACATTCATAAATGAACTTTTTAGGGGACATTTTGTATCTAACTATAACATGACTTAAGAAAAGCAGATTGTCTTCTTTTTCTTTTTCTTTTTTGTTGGTACTGGGGATTGAATGACCATGGCCTCACACATGTTAGGCAAGCACTCTACTACTGAGCCACAACCCCAGCCCTCAATTGTCATTTTCTCAATCCACTTGGGGGTCCAACCACGGCCCACAGACTGTTCGAGGAGCCCGCAGGGTGGAGCTTCAGGAAATGAGAAGGGGTGTCCCTGCTGGAGCCTCTTTGGGGATGTTGCTTTAATGAAGGGTCGGCGTCGGGGCCTGGCATCTCTCCGGGGGAAGAGCTCAGCGTCACCAGGATGCGGTGAGCACAGGGCCTGGTCCCTGAGGCAGAGCGGGAGCATGCAGAAGGGAGGCCAGCTCCCCCAAGCAAACCCTGACCTGGCCACTGTCCACTCCACTCAGAGCGCAGGGGCTGTTGCTCCGGGCCAGGGGCCACGCTGTGTGCACGGGAGCAAGGTGCTGCCCCTCCTAGGAGGGTCATTACCCGAGCTGGCCTAGCGCAGAGTGCAGGCAGCGTGCAGGACAAAGGGGTTTCCCGTGGCCTTGAGCTCCACACACACTGGGGGAGCATGAGTCACACCCCCATGAAGACAACTCCCAGGGAACTCCCAGAGCATGACTGGGAGTGGTCCTGCGGCACCCCGCCTGGGAGAGCTCCGGGAAGTCAGGCCGTGCCCTCCTCCTCCTCCTCCTCCAGGGAAGGGCCCTCCAGGCAGGGGTCCAGGAGCATTCCGCCCCACAAGGGCCACATGTCCCAGTGTGTGGCCTGTGTGGATGCAGAGCCTGCTGCTGGAGGATGCCACCCACAGGGGCTGCTCTGCTGAGAAAGCTGGGCGGGGCACAAGTGTGCCCGGGCGAGCGGCAGGAAGAGCAGGAGTGTGAGTGTGTGAGTGAGCAAGCGTGGGTATGTAGGAATGCATGTGTCAGTGTGTAGGTGTACTGTGTGTGCGAATGAGCACTGTGTGCACGTGCATGATGTGTGTGCATGTGTGTATTTGTGTGGGGTGTTGTACACACGTGTAGGAGTATGTGTGAATGTGAGTGTGTGGGTGAAGGGGTGTTGTGTGCGTGTCCAGGTGTCTGTGTGTAAGGGTGCACCTTGTGTCTAAGTGTGAACGTGTGTGTGTGTTTCTGGACCATGTCCCGATGTGTGTCCCTGTGCATGTCCTTGGTGAGTGGCACGTGTACTTGCACGGGGATGGGGGTGCGTTGCACACCTGCCTCACAGTCCTGCAACGTGGCCGTCATCTTCTTTAAGGAGGACACACAGCAGAACAAGGTCCCACATCATAGACTCTGTTCCCTTTTCCTCCGGCAACATTTTGTTTTATGACTTCCTGACACGGGGCATCCCATGACCAGCGTAGATGCCTCAAACCCGCCAACTCTAGCCTGGAGAAGATGCGCAGGAACAGCCCAGCCAGGGGTGCAGCTCCTCCAGCTACTTCCCCCACCGCGATCTTTCATAAACGCAGCCTCTTAGCCGGGCATGGTGGCGCACACTTGTAATCCCAGTACTTGGGAGGCTGAGACAGGAGGATCTGGGTTCACGGCCAGCCTCAGCTACTTAGTGAGGCCCTCTGCAACTTAGTGAGACCCTGTTTCAAAATAAAGAACAAAAAATAGGACTGGGGGTGTAAATCTGAGGTAGAATGCCCCTGGGTTCAATCCCCGGTACCAAAAAAAAAAAAAAAATGTAGCCTCTCCTCTCTGAGCCTGTCCAGGCCACCAAGCGCTCTACCACATGACTCCACCCAGGACCTGGCTCAGGGGCCAGCCCTGGGCAGCCATTGCTGGCATTGCTGGCCTCCGGGTGACAGCTTGTGCCTTCAGAGCCGCTCCTTCACCCTGCCTCTACGTAAAATATGTCTGGTTACTCTTGAAGAGTTGACCTCATACAGTACCCCAAACCAGAGAACTTCTGTTTAGTTTGCAGTTGCTGAATGCAAAAGGGACCCCATGGATTTGCGTGGCATCTGGGAATGGGGGTGCAGGGGAGCCTTCCCCTTCAAACCTGACCTTTCAAGTTGCCCTCTGGCTTAGAGCTGCTAAAGAAAGAAACACATTTATTTATTTATTTATTTATTTATTTATTTATTTATTATTGCGGTACTGGGGATTGAACGCAGGGGCATTCTACCTTCGAGCTACACCCTCAGCCCTATTTTTTTTCTTTATTTTGAAACAGGGTCTCACTAAGTTACGGAGGGCCTCACTAAGTAGCTGAGATTGGCCGTGAATCCAGATTCTCCCATCTCAGCTTCCCAAGTACTGGGATTACAAGCGTGCGCCACCACACCTGGCTTATTTTTTATTTTTTTGTGGTACTGGGGATTGAACCCAGGGACATTCTATCTCTGAGCTACACCCCCAGCCCAGCTTATTCGGAAAGAAACACTTTTAAAGAGTTCATTTGCACGCACACCTGTGCACACGGTGGCACACGCAACCGAGTTCAGATTGAAGAAATATTTTCTGATGGAAGTCAGGCTGGATAGAAGGCAAGTGCACGTCTTCCATGAGTGAAAGTATGGTATTAATAATTAAGCCACGCGATCATTACCTCAGGATATTATTTCTTAAATATCTCTTGCAAAGGCAATATGATTACATATGAATGATATCAATTTTCTACCAACAAAAAAATCCGCAGAAATAGGAATTGAATTACACTGTCCAATTTGCTGTAAAGTTCACTGTATGTGAAGAAATTAATCAACGCTACCACCACCCATTTTTATGGGAACATAAAATGATGTGAACTTCCATTTTTAATAAAGATGCATAGCACTTTTATGAAGACTGACTAATAACACTCTAATGAACTGAAAAGCTACTGATCTATTAAGAATGAAAATTTTGAGGCACATATTTACTGAGACTTTTTCGTGTGAGGCAGTATTTCTCTGAAATCTACTTGAATTATTATAAATAACAGGCGGGATTTCAAGGGAGAGCATGGGATGAGTATTGTGCATTTATCTTCAAGATGTGGGAATGCTCCCGGAACACATGCGTCGGACAATGGTTGTTTGTGTTTCCCAACATGAGGGCCGCCTAGGCTGCGGTGGCCAGCCCTTTTATCCTCCTCCTTACCTCTTCACCCCTTGGAGCATCAACAATCCACCAGGAATTTCTCAGGAAGGAGAAACCCCTGGAAGACAGAGGGATGGAAAGTTTCTGTTTAGTGGCATCCTGGATGCAGCTCAGTCTCTACCCAGCTCCAGGTAAGAGACTTCATCTTGTCCCAACCCCAGGACCTGGTGTGGGGGGGTGCAAATACATTAATTATAAAACAAATGCTTTGACTGTATTTTAGTCTGCTTGTGCTGCTGTAACAGAATACCAGAGACTGAGTAATTTATTAGAAACTTATTTCTCGTAGCTCCAAAGGCTGCAAATTCAAGGTCAAAGCACGAACAGGTTCCGTGTCTAGTGAGGGCTGCTCTCTGCTTCCAAGATGGCGCCTTGCGTGTGTCTTTTGGAGGAGAGGAGGGCTGTGTCCTCATGGGGCAGAAAGCAGAAGGGCAAAAAGACTAAGCTCCCTCTGTCACATTCTTTCATAGTAGCATTAATCAATTCATGGGGGTCAACGCCTCCCCCAAAGCCCCGCTTCCCAACAGTTGCATTGGGAATTAAGTTCCCCACACGTGAATTTGAGGGACACATTCAGACCCCGGCAGACTACTTTTCAGACATTCCTATCTTTGTTGTGGTTTGCGCATACATTTGCCAGCTTTGGGCAGATGGAAACAACTTGCATTGTTCCCCAGTTAATTTTGAGATGTCTACGGGATTAGAACAACCAGAAAGCCTCCATCACAGAGGGTCTGCAGCTCGCCCACAAAAGGCTGCTGCTTTTCATTGACATCTACACCCCATGCCAACAGAGAGCGTAAAGCACGGCCTCAGAATCCCACGAAAGCAGGGCAGGGAGCCATCATGTGTCTATCTGTAAGTAGCTGTTTTCAGAATAAAAAAATTAGTCCATGCTTACTATAACTATTTGGAAATACAGAAACATGAAAACAACAATCATTCAAAATTCTCTTATCCAGAGGTAACATCTATAACATTTTGGTATATTTTCTTTCACACACACACACACACACACACACAAAATCTATGTATACAGATACACATATGACTGTTATCAAACAATCTCATATTTTTTATTACTTTTAAATTTAATTTTGTGTGGTTAACTCATATTCATGGTTCAAAAACCAGAAAGTGGAAACTTTTTTTTTTGCCTAACATTTTGTTATGAGCATTTTTCCAGGCTATTAACGTTTCCTAAATGTGTTTTTAAATGGCTCCAAAATGTAGCACAGAAGGTTGCCCCTGACTTACTTAGGGCCCTCCCTGCACAGGTATTCAGGTTGCTTCCAGTTTTCCGGGTTTGTGACAGCTTGGGTGATGGACATCCCGTTCCTGCCTCTCCTCCAGGGTGTGGCCTTCCCAGAGACCCGCCTCCACCCATCCAGAAATGCCCTGTCCCTGTGCCAGCTCCTGCCTTTGCTGTCAGCCCTGAGATTTTCTGGAACGGGGGTCTCTCAGGCGCCATGGCCCGGGGACGCTGGCATCTGTGTCATCAGCTCTTAGTACATGCTGAGTTTGGAGTGGAGAGAAGAGACTTCAGTACCTGGGGCAGGCCACACACTCTATGAGGCACACCCACACCTGGGAAGCTGCAGGTCCACGGAGACCACACCACCTGGAATTTTGAGAGACCCAGAGAGGATCTGCTCTGACCCTATTACCAGATGAGGCCAGCGAGCCCAGGGAAGCTGAGGAATTCCCCAGGAGTGCACAGCTGGTCAGCACAGCAGCAGCAGCAGGGCTGACCCGGTCTCCTGACTGGGACCCTGCACCGCTCTGGGCCCAGGTGCCCCGTCTGCAGCTCAGCCAGCTCATGGCAGCACAGGCCAGCTTCCTGCCTCCCCTCCTCCTGCCCAGGACTTACTTCTGGATGCGCGCCCGCCTGCTTCCCGGTCCCTCTCTCCACCCCTTGCTTTCTTTTATCTCTGGACACCTGGCGTCCCTTCTGCTTTTTCTAAGCACGCCCTCTCTCCTTCATGCCCCCACCCCTTCTCTGCTCTATCTCTCCCCCTCTCTCTATCTTTGCTTCGCTCTGCCTCTGTCTCTGTCTTTGTTTTTGTGTCTCTCTGGCTCTATCTCTTTGTCTCAATGTCTCTCTCTCTGCCTTTGTCTGTGTCTATCTTTTCCCCTCTCTCTCTCTTTTTCTTTCTGTCTCTCTGTCTCTTTCTCTTTCAGCCACTATGTCATTCATCTCTCTTTCTCTGTCTCTCTTTATTTCTCTTTGTTTCTGTCTCTGTCTCCTCCGCCCCTCATCTTTGCTTCTCTTTCTCTCTCTCTCTCTGTTCTCTCTCTCCTGTTTCTGTGTCTCTGGCTCTATTTCTTTGTCTTAATGTCTGTCCTTCTCTGCTTTGTCTGTGTGTCTCTTTCTTTTTTCCTTTTATCTTTTTTCCTTCTCTGTGTCTCTCTTTCATTCACTGCATCATGCATCTCTCTTATTCTCTCCATGTCTCTGTCTCTATCTCTGTCTCTGTCCCCCCCCCCCGCCTCTCTCTCTCATCCGCTCTTACACTGGAAATTTCCCCTGCCCGATCCGCCCGCCCCACCAGCCCGAGCCTCCCGCACATGATAAAATCCTCCTCATTCTTCACCTTCACGTCTCTGCTCAAATGTCCCCCCCTCTGGGAAATCTTCCTAACCTTTCCAAGCAGAGGGACAAGCTGTCTCTTGTGGGCCCAGCCGGTTGGAGGCCGGTTCTGCCCGCGCGGGAGGCTCACAGCTCTGCCTCTTGCAGTGCAGAGACCCCGGCTGGCTGGGGCCTGGTAGGTTTCAGACCTGGGTGCGAGCTGGGCAGGAGAGGACAGCCTCCAGGCTGCTGTAGAAGCAGGCACAACGCACCTTGTCCTGCCTGTAATGCTGCTCGGTGGAAGCTTTGGTGCCCAGCCCAGCACTGGGCTCCAAGGCGGGTCCTTCCTGGTTGGGGTACATTGAGCAAGGTACCTCCGAGTCTCAGTTTGCCCTTCCATAACATGGGGGCAACAGCGAGCATGGGGCAGTGGTTAGACAGAATACCTAAGTACAAAGTATCGCCCAGCACATTCTGCCTGTTGTGGCTACGGCTGTGGCTGCTATTTTTAGACCATTCTGATCACGCTCAGAGTAGTGTGCCCCCAAAGATGTCCACATCTTAATACCAGAGACTGAGGACGTGCCTCATAGGGCACAAAGGAATTTGCAGACAGGGTTTGGGAGTGGAGAGAATTCCTGGTGGACTTGGTGGATGCACAGAGATCCTCATAAGAAGGAGGCAGGAAGCCGGGAGTGGTGGCACACGCTTGTAATCCCAGTACTTTAGGAGGCGGAGACCGGAGGATCCGGGTTCGCGGCCAGCCTCAGCTCTCTCTCTCTCTGTCTCTCTGTCTCTGCCTGTCTCTCTCTCTCCCTCTCTACTTAGTGAGGCCCTCCGCAACTTCGTGAGACCCGGTTTCAAAATAAAGTATAAAAAATAGGGCCGGGGGTGTAGCGTGGAGGTAGAACGCCCCTGGGTTCAATCCC
>PVJS01020751.1:0-32253 GCA_004027185.1 Glis glis | reverse complement strand
AGGTAGAACGCCCCTGGGTTCAATCCCCGGTACCGCAAAAAAAAAAAAAAACAGGTTATAAAGCAGTGTGCCCTTTTAATATAAAACTGTGTATTTTGAAAAATTCCATTTTAACTTTTTTTAGTGCATTGTAACTATACATCATGATGAAGTTTAGAGCATACAGTACTCAGTGAGCCTTCCCCCAGCTCCCACCCCACTCCCTCACCCTCCCCAAGCACAACACTGTGATTGGCATTGATAAATTTGTGTACGTACATCATGTCCATTGAAATGTTTCCTTCATCGAGTCTCCCCCCACTCCCACCTCCCTCCCTTAGGTCCCCTCCATCACTCCACTAGGCTTTCTCCTTCTTTGTCTGAAGTCCCTCCTGTGTCCCAATTTCTCTCTAGCTTCCACATATGAGGGAAAATATCCAACCTTTCACTTTTTGTGACTGACTAATCTCAAGTAACATAATATTCTCTGGTTCCATCCATTTCCCTGCAAGTGACATAATTTTGTTCTTCTTTATGGCTGAGTAGAATTCCATTGTGTGTATATCCCATAATTTTGTAATCCATTCATCTGTTGATGGGCACAATTTATTTTGGTGGGGATGGTACTAGGGATTGAATCCAGGGGCATTCTCCAAGCTACACTCCAGCCCTATTTTATTTTTATTTTGAAACAGGGTCTTACTAGGTTGATGAGAGTCTCACTACTTGCTGAGGCAGTCCTTGAACCTGTGATCCTTCTGTCTCAGCCTCCCAACTACTGGGTTTACAGGAGTGCACCACCATCCCCAGGTAGCACAATTCATTTTAACTTTTAAAGAAAAAATGAATTCAATTATCCAAAGAATTAAAAATTACTTTCTTTGGGATATGAGATTATTTTCATTTGTCTATATTTTATATTAATTATTTAAAACTATTTTAAATAATTTTTAATATTGCAACATTAGTTAATTTAAATAACATGACATAGCACAGATTATTTGAAATATTGTGCTGGATAACTTAATGCTAATTAATTCCCCTGTAATTGGAGAAGGCTCATTGTATATATTTTAAATATATATTTTACATATCATCAAAGTGAAAAAATTTCATTTGTGTTCAGCAAGAAGAATTGATCTTTAGGGCTGGGGATTTAGCTCAGTGGCATAATGCTTGCTTAGCATACCCAAGACCCTGGGTTCACTCCTCAGCTCCAAACAATAAATAAGCCCCCCCAAAAAAGAACTGACCTTTAGCAACATTTAGAGCTATGTTATGTTTGCCTCTTTGTCTGTTGGACTTCTGATAATTGTCCTTTCAAACTCACCATGATTCTGAGTTTCCTGTGGGTGGGCAGTTGGGGTTGTAGCCAGAAATGTTGACCCCTGTTAACTATGATACACAGATGACACAAGACTGAATCTTGTAGTGGCACTATATACTTTGAAACAAGTCATTTATCTCAGGAGACATTTATGGTAAAATGACTTCAAAAACTGCTTTTGTTTTAAGGTAATAAAGATTCAGTTGACAAATTAGAGGAGCTTTCAATAAAAATACAAAGTAAATATTTAAGGGATATTCTATTAACTCTCTACTCTCCAAAAAAAATATTACTCTGTCCTTTCCTCTTGGTTTCTGTGCTGAGTTATAATTCATCAATATGCAATGAAAGAAGGTTATTCTAGTGTGAAACTCAGAGTACACAGTGGATATTCACGGCTCTGGAGTATCTGAGAAATATACCAAGTACTTTCCCCTTGGGGAGAGATGTGCCCAAAAACATAGTTATTCCATTCCTAATTCTTGGTTAAAAAATAATAAAAGCATCTGTTAGAAGTTAACTGGGAGATATAAACTGATATACACTTTTCTGCCTTTGAAGTTTCTGAGTTTTCAAAATTTTAAAGGGAAGAGTGGATTCTTTTAAACCTTACCCATTAATAAACAAAATCTAAGAAATATAAAGATCCTGTTGTTATAAATCTAATTTTACTGAAATTTGGAATCATTAGGATTGTGGGTTTGTTGCTTTTAAGTAGGAGCTGGGAATAGACATGGTGGCACATGCTTGCAATACCTGTACCTGGGAGGCTGGGACAGGAGGAGCACAGATTTGAGAGAGCCTCAGCAACTTAGCTAGACTCTCAGCAACCTAGACAGACCCTGTTTCAAAACATAAAATAAAAAGGGCTGGGGGGAGGGTAGCTCAGAGGTAGAACGCCCCTGGGTTCAATTCCCAGTACCAAAAATACATACATACAAGCAGGGAGTCAATGGATGAATTATTCCAAACTAATTGCCAAATTGCCAACATGTGTACCTTGACAATAGATTTCCCTCAAGTTTTTCAGGCAGCAAAACAGCTTTTATAACCAGTACCAGATAATAACAACAACAACTGATGTTTGCGGTCTTTCCTGCAGCTCTGGGACTTACGAACAACTCAGAGACAAGCACCGTGACTGAGTTCGTCCTCCTCGGCTTCCCTGGCTGTCGGGAGATGCAGAGTTTCCTCTTCTCGCTGTTCTTTGGCATCTATGTCTTTACCACCGTGGGGAACGGGGCCATCGTCTGTGCCGTGAGGTTGGACCAGCGGCTCCACACCCCGATGTACATTCTCCTAGGAAACTTCGCTTTCCTTGAAATCTGGTACATCACCTCCACTGTGCCCAGTATGCTGGCCAATTCCCTCTCCGAGACAAAGACCATCTCTTTTGTTGGCTGTTTCCTCCAGTTCTACTTTTTTACTTCCTTGGGCACAACCGAAGTGTACTTCTTGTGCATCATGGCCTACGATCGCTACCTCGCCATCTGCCGCCCGTTGCACTACCCGACCATCATGACCCCGCCACTCTGCTACATCTTGATGTCGCTGTGCTGGGCGCTTGGGTTCCTGAGCTACTCTGTCTCCACCGTGCAAGTCTCTCGGTTGCCTTTCTGCGGGCCCAACGTCATCGATCACTTTATGTGTGACATGGACCCGCTGATGGCTCTGTCTTGCGCCCCGGCTCCCACCGCTGAGATGGTCTTCTACGTCCTGAGCTCCCTCATCATCACGCTGGCCCTGCTGTACATCCTGGGCTCCTACACTCTCTTACTCGTGGCTGTGCTCAGAGTCCCGTCAGCAGCTGGCCGGAGGAAGGCCTTTTCTACCTGCGGGTCGCATCTGACCGTGGTGTGTCTGTTCTTTGGAGCCCTCCTGGCAATGTACGTGAGCCCCACGGCTGAAAACCCCGCTGCAATGCAGAAGATCACCACCTTGTTTTACTCTGTGGTGACTCCCTTCTTAAACCCCCTGATTTACAGCTTACGAAACAAGGAGATGAAGGCTGCCTTGAAGACAATCCTGAGGATACACTAAGGGTAAAGCAAGCTGTGGGAGGCCGAGCAAACCACTGACCAGACATAAAAGATCAGTTAAGGAGGACTGGGTTTTCTGCTATCGTTTCTCAATATACACTTTTTTTTGGTACTAGGGTTTTTGGTACAAGGGAGTGAACTCAGGGGCATTCTACCTCCAAGCTACACCTCCAGCCATTTTCATTTTTTATTTTAAGTTGCTGAGAGTCTTTCTAAGTTTCTTAGGCTGGCCTGGAACCTGCGATCCTCCAGTCTCAGCCTAAAGAGTACTGGGATATTAGACATGCACCACCATGCCCAGCTCAATATACACTTTAAAGATGTCTTCTAGGTGGAGTCCCTCCTTGTTTTACTCCACAACTAACCTGGCAGAGCTAAAACACAGTTGATTTTTATTACATTCCAAGTATCACGACCATTTGTTCAAGTTGGGTGCCTCCAGCAGATGATGTAAAAGGGCATTTTAATCTGTTTTAGTTTTGACTATTGGGGCATTGGCATTAAAGATAAAAGAGTAGTAATCCTCAGTGAATCGTCATTGGCATACTTAAGGCATTATTTAAGAAGTCAATATTTTAAAAAGTAAATAAGGAACCAAATTTAAATGCCTAAGAGATACAGAACTAAAGGATTAAGTAACAAAATAGTGTGCGCGCACGTTTGTGTGTGTGTGTGTGTGTGTGTGTGTGTGTGTGTGTGTGTTTTTCCTGGAGATTGAACCCAGGGATGTTCTACCTCCGAGCTACACCCCCAGCCCTATTTTTTATTCTTTATTTTGAAACAGGGTTTCACTAAGTTGCTGAGGGCCTCTCTAAGTTGCTGAGGCCAGCCTCAAACTTTTGATTCTCTTGTCTAAGCCTCCCAAGTACTGGGATTATAGGTGTCCACTACCACATCTGGCAACAGAATAACGTTCTTGACCCCTTGGTTCTTGATGGTTGATACTCTTACAGACTAGGCACAGGCTGAAAGTTTCATACTGATATAAGTGGCATATGTTTTAACAGCACATAAAATAGTAGTAATTCTTTTATTCAATCAATATTAATTGAGTACCTACTATGTTCTAGGCGCTTTTCTAGGGACTGAAGATACACTATGAACAAAACGGTCAAAAACCACCACCCACATGAGAGTTTAGTAGGGAGAAGACAGGCAATAAAAAAAATAAGTAAAATATATAGCACATCAGAAAGTGGTAAGTGCTATGCAGAAATGGGAAAGAAGACAGGAAACGTAGGAGAGAGAGCTGAAATGTTAATAGGATGATCAGGGAAGGATACACTGAGAAGATAACACTTAAGCAGGAGATCAGAGGACGTGAGAGGATGAGCCGTGTGGACAGCTGAGGAAGGAGCATTCAAGCAAAGGGAAGCAAGTGTTCTATACAATCCCACGGCAGGATTATGTCCACATAACGCAAGGAGGTTGGTTTGGCTGAAGTAGAGAGATTAGGGGAAGAGTATTGGGCAGAAGTTAGAGAGTGAGCAGAGGGTCAATTTGTGTAGGATTTTTTAAACCATAAGAAGAACTTTTTAAAATTCTAAATTGACAGAGTATATTTGTATGTATTTATGGGGTACAAAGCGATGTTATGATTCATGGGCACAAGGCAAATTAACTAAAATTAAAGTAATTAGTTAATTGAATTAATTCATGGATACAATGTAGAATAATTACAATACCCATCACTTCAAATGCTTATCATTTTTGTGGCAAGAACATTCAAAATTTTTTTCTCTTAGCAATTTTTAGATGTACGGTACATTATTATTTACTAAATTCACTACATTGCAATATATCTCAAAGGGTAAAAAACACTTATTCTTACTATCTAGTTGAGACTTTGCCCTTTGACTATCATCTACCCATTCCCCTCACCCCATTCTACGCTCTGTTTCTTTAAATTCAGACAGTTTAGATTCCACACATGGGTGAGAACATACAGCATTTGTTCTATGCCTGGCTTATTGCACTTAACATGTTTTCCAATTTTATCCATGTTATCACAAATAACAAAACTTCTGTCTTTTTGTCTTGTTTTGTTTTGTTTGCAGTACCAGGAATTGAACCCAGGGTCATTCTACCTCCGAGCTACACCCCAGCCCTATTTTATTTTTTATTTTGAAACAGGGTCTCACTAAGTTGTGGAGGGCCTCACTAAGTAGCTGAGTCTGGCCGCAAACCTGAAATTCTCCTGTCTCTGCCTCCCAAATACTGGAATTACAAGTGTGCGCCACCACGCCTGGCCAAATTTCCTGTCATTTTAAAGGCTAAATAGTATTCTGTTGTGTACCTATAGGCCATTTTCCTTATCCATTCATCTGTTGATGGACACCTAACAACTGACTTGGCTATTAGGAATTATGCTGTAATGAACATGGGAGGGCACACATCCTTTCAACGTACTGATTTCAAATCTTTTGGGTAAATACCCAGAAATGAGATTGCTGGACCATATGGTAATTCTGGTTTTAGTTTTCTGAGGAACTTCCATACATTTTTCTATAATAGTTGTGCTAATTTACATGCCCCATATGATGTGCAAGGGTTCCTTTTTCTCAACATCCTTGTCAACACTTGTTATCTTTTGTCTTTTTAATAATAGCCATTCTTATAGATAGGAAGTGAACTCTCAGTGTGACTTTAATGTACATTTTCCTAATAATTACTGATCCTCAGAATTTCTCATATCTCTGTTGGCCATTTGTATGTCTTCTTTTGAGAAACATCTCCTCAGGTCTCTTGCCTATTTTTAATTGGAGTATTCATTTTCTTTCCATTGAGTTAAGTTCTTTATATATGTTGAATATTAGCCTTATTAGATGTGTGGCTTGAAAATATTTTCTCCTCATGGGTTGGATCTTTTCTCTGTTTATTGTTTCCTTTGCTGTGCAGAAGCTTTATATTTCTTATATAATCCCATTTGTCCAATTTTCTTTTGTAGTTTGAGCTTTGGAGGTTAAATTTTAAAAATTGTTGCTGAGACCAATATCATGTAGTTTTTCCCCCATATTCTCCTTCTAGTAGTTTTACAGTTTGGGGTCTTATATTTAAGTCTTTAATTCATTTCGAGTTGATTTTTGTATATGGAGTGATATAAGGGTCCAATTTCATTCTTCTGCATGTGATATCCAGTTTTCGCAACACATTTATTGAAAAGATTGTCCTTATCCCAATCTGTGCATTTTACTCCTTTATCAAAAATCAATTGATGGTACAAGCATAGGTTCATTTCTGAGCTCTCTACTCTGTTCCATTGATCACTGAGTCTATTTTATGCTACTACCATGTTGTTTTCATTGTTATGTAGTATAGTTTGAAGTCAAGTAGTGTGATGCCTCCAGCTTTGTTTGTTGATGTTGATGGTGGTGGTTGTTCATGATTGCCTTAGCTATTCAGGGTTTTTTGTGAATAGTCAAGAGTTCCACATGAATTTTAGGAATTTTTTATTTCTATGTAAAAATGACATTGAATTTTTTAAATTATTTTTTCACTTTTTAACTGAGTCACAGAAATGATACATACCATACTTATGGGGCACTATGTTGTGATGATGCGTAGTTAGAGCTTGTTAGCCAGAGTAACTTGTTAGCTAGAGTGACTCCATATTGTTACCCAGCATGACCTCAAACCTGGCCCTGAAACAAGGGAGTTGGCCTTGGAAAAATCAAACCAGGATGTTGGCAGGGTAATGGGTAACAACACTGTGTTACTGTTATTGTTGTATTGTCATTGCTAACAGCATATGTTCTTGCTTTTGTACACTCCTTGTGCTTGCTTGCTCTACTGCAGGAAGTAACCGTTGGGACGCCTGCCATGGGAACCTACTATGGGAAACCAAACTATACACCCCTGGCTTGTGGCTCTCCTGTATATAAGGAGGGCTCTGAGACAGTTGGGCACTGCACTTGGGTCTTAAGCTCAGTGCAGTCCTGATCGATCACCAAATAAAGACTCCCAATAAACGCCTTTGGTGGTCTGACTAGTCTTGATTGGTATGCTATCTCACAACAATGTGATGTTTTGATAGATGTATACATTGTATAATGTTCAAATCAAGATACATATACCTATCTCCTCAAACACATATCATTTCTTTATGGCAAAAACATTCAAAATCTTTTCTTGTAGCTCTAAATATATTACAATAAATAAATATATTACATTGTCATTTATAGTCACCCTACTGCACAATAAAATACCAGGACTTCTTTCTTCTTATCTAACTCTAACTTAGTACCTGTTAATCAACCCTTCCCCATCCCTCTCTCCCTCCTCCTACACAGTGCTGCAGTGAACATGAGCGTGCAGACGTATTTTCAAGATAATGATTTCATTTCCTCTGGACATAAAGCCAAAAGTGGGATTGCTGGATCACACAGTAGTTCTAATTTTAATTTTGTGAGGAGCCTCCATGATGTTTTCCATAATAGCTGTACTAATTTATATTCCCACCAACCATGTATTGGATCATTGCAGTCCATAAAACAGGATGTCTTTCCATCTTTTTGTGCCCTCTTCAATAATTTCCCTCCAAGTTTTATAATTTTCATCAGACGTATCTTTTGCCTCTTTGGTTAAATTTATTCCTAGGTATTTTCTGTAGCTAATGTAAATGGGATTTCTTTCTTTGTTTCTATTTCAGATAATTCACTCTTGGCATCTAGCAACACTACTGATTTTTGTATGTTGGTTTGGTATCCTGCAGCTTTGCTAAATTCATTTACTAGTTCTAATAGTTTTTTAGTGGAGGTTTCTCTTGGGGAGGTTCTATATATAAAGATCATGTCACCTGCAAACAGTGACAGTTTTATTTCTTCTTTGGATGCTCTTTATTTCTTTCTCTAGCCTTATTGAGCTGGCTAGGTTTTTCAGCACTATACTGAATAAAAATGGTGAAGTGGGCATTCTTGTGTTTTTCGATATCTTAGAAAGAAAGCTTTCAGCTTTTTCCCCATTTGGTATAATGTTATCTGTTATAAATGGGATTTACTATGTTGAAGTTCTGCTTTATATGTTTATATATGAACCCAAAATGTGCACGTGCTCTCCCTGAAGGCTGGACCTTGTTAGTTCCCATCACCTGTGTCTACTCAACATTTAACCCAGAATCTGACATTCAGTAGGTACAGAATAAAGTGAGTCTATTTTGAAGAGTCTGATTAGAAAAGACCCCACATGCATACACACACACACACACACACACACACACACACACACACACCTGGACACACATATGTTCTCTCTCTCTCTCTCTTCCTCCATCAACTGCCCCTTTTCCCCCAGGTAGCTCAGTTCCTTAGAGGGAGGACACCTCCATAAAAAGAAAGTTTTCCTGGCCTCCCTTATTTATCCTGGCTTCTCTGCCTCACTAGTCAGTCCACTGGGGAAAAGATAAACAGATATAAGTAGATTTAAATACATGCACAGAAATATAGGCACAGGGAAGGAAGTAGGTGCCTCCCAATAAGCACACCGGGGAACTATGGATCCTATTCAGGAGAGATTTGTAAACTCTTAATAACCATTGACTTGGAAAACACATCTCATTTGTTCAGAGGACCGAAAGATGCAAGTCTCTGAAGGCGCAAATAATACTCTGCATCTACGAGTCAGCTTTTCGACTGTGTAAGTTGAGGAGATTCTTATGGCTGGAGTTTCCCACCTTCCTCTTGGAGCCAGAAGCGCCACCAGGAGTGTAAGGAAGTCCTCAGCTGCATCAGAGCCCCACTGGTCCTGTGCACTCCCTGCTGTCAGGTGCCCAGAGCAGGCGGCTCTTCGGATCTTCGGTAAATTCTTTAAATCTTTGTTCCTTTGTTCTTTGCAGGAACAACGCTAGGCTCTTCCTGCCTCTTCTCCCCCACACACTCCTAAAGAGTGCCTGGGTGATATATTCCCATTAAGGGATGACTCAGGGATCCCAGGGTCCCCACTATACAACTCAGGGAAAATGGTGTTCTGATGTCTGTGGTATTTTCAAGAGGCCATTAAATTCCCTTCGGTTAAAATATAGCTTGAGTCTTGTTCCCCTCTGTAAAATCAGTCGGTGATGTTTTGGTTGACAGGTGGTCTTTTGGCAGGAGCAAATAAAGCAGCAGCTGTTCCGTTTTCAGAGTTGTTGGTGAGTGAACAGTAGCAAGTACAAACAGAGAAAGAGGCAAGCCAGCACTCTTTTCCTTCAGAGCTGCCTGCAGATTAGCCTCAAAATCATAAACTTTTAAAAGACAAATCCCTGTACTTATCATTTAAAAAGAGCTCTTCCCTGAGCAAGTGGCTTAAATTCCCCCAAGTGGTTAGGGCTATAGAGGAGGGTCTGGCTCCCTTATCCGTTACACAGAATCAATTTCCAAGGCTCTTTTTTTTCCTCTTCTCTACAAACTGCCTGTTGGTTCTATCTCTTGAGATGAACAGAAAGACAAAAGGGGAGAATTTAAATTTACCATTTGAGCTAATAATAAATGTATTATGGAGGTGGAGGCAACAGAAATAATACAGTGAGATTTTGAATTATCTGTGTAGTTTATTTATCCCTCTTCCTTTGGCCCTGTATTCCATAGATAACTAAAATTTCACTTTGGAACAAATAATGTCAGCCATGTCTTAGACGTTATGAAGTCAAATAATTACCAAGGAGGGAGTCAAGACTTAAGAGATCTGGCTGCAGGTCACATACCATGAATTGGAACTACATTTCTCTTCTTGTTGCCAAGAACTTCCTGGCCTGTGAGTAGGGTAAGTTGATTTGTGTCTCATGTTTCTGCTTACTCTCTTACAAAAGCCCAAAATATCTATTTTAATGCCAAATAAAATGCACCTGCATTACATAAGTTTATTTAATTTATTCCTTTCTAGAGTAAATCTTTTTTGGGGGAGGAGGTGGGCGAGGGGGGACCCACAGAATACATGCAGATGGGCATGCTACAAAACACACAGGCCAACGAGCTGCCTATGCATGTGACTGTACAGAGTAGTGGCATTCTTAATTGCTTTAATAAAGCAAACGTTCTAAAAGGGGGGATTTTATTTTTTGTGTTCACTGTTGCACCCCAGAACTTAGCACACTACTAGGAATATAATAAACAGTGAATAAACATTTGTTAAGTACATGAATAAATAAAGTACTACTATTTAAATTCAGCCTCCAGCCTTCTTTTTTTTATTGCAAGCCTGATAACTATATTTTCCAACCAAGAATGAAAGCATGTGGTCTGACAAATATAAATATAGTTATGGGAATTATATTTGAAATTAAAATCCTCCTAGAAATTTTGGTACCTGTGGTCATAGTAATTATAGTCCACTGAACTAAATCAGTTGGAGAAAAGGTACATTTTCATAAAAGTCATGTTAATTAGAGAAGTTTTCATTTTTCTAAAAATATTATATATGTAAAAATATCAAAATCTATCTTGGCAATAAAACATTTATCATTCTGAATTCGCTCCAGGTTTGGTCAAGTACTAAGAAGCAGACCTCTTGCTCTCTGCAGATTGTATAAGTGACATAATGATGGAATTTTGTGAGTATATTAAGAGTGGCATTAATAAGTGAATGTGGTCAATTATCCTACTTTTAAAGAGAATATATTGCTAAATTTAAAATATTGATGGTGGCTTACTCAACCACATATCCTTAACTTTAGTCAGGAAACTTTAGGACACAGAAATAAATCTGGACCAATAGCTTCAAGAAACTTGTTAGCAAAATATCCACACTTTTAATGTGGTCTCAACACCTGATTCAACCAATATAAAAAAGTCTCTAGTCTCTGTACATTCTAAGGTGACCCTTATATTCGTTACTTAATTTATATATAAGAGAAAATTTAAAATTAATTTAATTTATATATACTATAAGAGAAAAATGACAAAGGGACAAATTATAGAGGTTAGGGCTTAATTTCCAGCAAAAAAGTGAAGGCATGTGGATTTATATACTAGAGAGATTTGACTTACCCAGCAGCAAGACACCTTAGGAGCCAAGCTATAGTGTAGAATGGGACAGCTTGGGGCAGTGGGGGGGGGGCCTATCGTCTGCAAAAGAAATCATGCATCAAAGATATAACACCTGCCTTCAGTTGTCCTCCACCGCCACCACCATTAAAGAGGAATTAGACTTATTTTGTGTAGCTTCAGCAAAGGTGAAATGTACCCATTGACCTGGGGAGTACCAGATTCAATGTGTAGAAGTGATAAAGGAGACGAGTTTTGCTCAACATAGCAGTTGGAGACAACCAAGCCTCTCTGGACAGGAAGGAGCTGGATGGTTTGTGGAATCCAGATGCCTCCTAGGATATTTAGAGAAAACTGGATGGGTAGTTTTCAAATTCTTACAGATTCCTAGGTGTTCTGCAGCACCTCCCCCAAGAGTAGCAAAAGCAAGAGGGCTGCAGACGGAATGGAGCCCCACAGTTCCATTCTTACTTGCTTTTCACTGGACGTCTAGATATGAAACTCTCACTAAGAAGGCATTTGGGCAGCTGTTTTTTTCTTCAGATTTATACTCAATCTTGCTTCAAAGTGAAAGGTTGTGTCCAAAGTTCATACTTATATGTAGGATATACAAAAGGCCATAATTTTTCCCATTAAAGATGAAACATTACTGAGACTCAGGGTTATAGGAGCATTTAGAATGAATGGGATTTAGCCAGGTGTAGTGGCTCATGACTCTAATCCCAGTAATTGTGAGACTGAGACAGGAGGACCGCAGGTTCAAGGCCGGCCTCAGCAATTCAGCAAGACCCCTCAGCAACTTAGTGAGACCCTGTTTCAAAATAAAAAATAAAAAGGACTGGGGGTGTAGCTCAGAGTGAGAATGCCCCTGGGTTCAATCCCCAGTACCAAAAAACAATTAATTTGTTAGTTAATGGGGTTTGTTCCAAACCAATCTCCAAATAGGTCAGTGTATCTAGGATTTACTGGCTTTTCACTTACATTTAAGTGAACACCTTAAATCTCTCTGAACATCAGTTTTCTCATCTGTAAAAGAGAAGGATAAAGTACAGCTCCCTACAAGACAAAAGGTTATTAGGAAAGCCAATGAGGTAGTGTAAAAATGCTTAGTATGTTTTCCAGCAATGTAGCAAAACCTACAAATTTTCATTATTGTTCATTTCTTGGTTGCTTCTGTTTTTCTAACAGCTTTTGGATCCCGGAACAGAACGATGCATTTTGTGACTGAGTTTGTCCTCCTGGGTTTCCGTGGTCAGAGGGAGATGCAGAGTCTCTTCTTCGCATTAATTCTGGTCCTCTATCTCCTGACCCTGCTGGGGAATGGAGCTATTGTCTGTGCAGTGAAATGGGACAGGAGGCTCCACACGCCCATGTACATCCTCCTGGGAAACTTTGCCTTTTTAGAGATCTGGTATGTTTCCTCCACTGTCCCAAACATGCTGGTCAACATCCTCTCTGAGAGTAAGACCATCTCCTTCTCAGGCTGCTTCCTCCAGTTCTATTTCTTTTTTTCCCTGGGGACAACAGAGTGTTTCTTCCTATCAGTCATGGCTTACGATCGGTACCTGGCCATCTGTCGCCCACTGCACTATCCCTCCATCATGACCGGGAAGTTCTGCGTGATCCTCATCTGTGTGTGCTGGGTGAGTGGATTCCTCTGCTATCCGGTCCCCATCATCCTCATCTCCCAGCTTCCCTTCTGCGGACCTAACATCATTGACCACTTTGTGTGTGACCCAGGCCCATTGTTAGCGTTGGCCTGCGTCCCTGCCCCTTCCACCGAGCTTCTCTGTTACACCTTCAACTCCATGATCATCTTTGGGCCCTTCCTCTCCATCTTGGGATCCTACACTCTGGTACTTAGAGCGGTGCTTCGGGTTCCCTCTGGTGCTGGTCGAACTAAAGCTTTCTCCACATGCGGGTCCCACCTAATAGTGGTGTCTCTGTTCTACGGAACCCTTATGGTGATGTACGTGAGTCCGACCTCAGGGAACCCGGCAGGAATGCAGAAGATCGTCACTTTGGTCTACTCGGCGGTGACTCCTCTCTTGAATCCCCTCATCTATAGTCTCCGAAACAAAGACATGAAAGCTGCCCTAAAGAAAGTCCTGACCGGGCGTGGTGGCGCACGCTTGTAATCCCAGTACTTTGGGAGGCGGAGACTGTAGGATCCGGGTTCGCGGCCAGCCTCATCTCTCTCTCTCTCTCCCTGTCTCTCTCTCTCTCTACCTAGTGAGGTCCTCCACAACTTTGTGAGACCCGGTTTCAAAATAAATAGGGCCGGGAGCGTAGCACGGAGGTAGAACGCCCCTGCGTTCAATCCCCGGTACCGCAAAAAAAAAAAAAAAAGAAAGTCCTGCAATTAACAACCAGCCAAAACTGAGACTGCTTCGAAAGAGAAGTCAAATGGGTTGCTTTTGTTTTTCTAAGAGGTGAAGAGTTATTTTTTTATTGTACAGATTAATGGGATTTACTGTGATGGTTTCATATATACACACAATCTGAATTGATCGTGTCCATGCACCCATCTACCTTCGCTACCCACCCTCCCCCACCCCACATGCTTCCCAGGCTCTAGTAATCCCTTTCCTGTTTTCAAGTCAACTTTTTTTTAATAGTCCTGGGGATCAAATCCAGGGATGCCTCGGGTTGACTTTTTTATCTCTTTTTCTTTTTTCAGTCCATATATGAGGGAGAACATGCAATATTTGGCTTTCTGTGATCAGCTTGTTTTGCTTAACATGATGTTCTCCAGATCCACTTATTTTGCTGTAAATGACAGGGTTTATTCTTCTTTGTAGCTGAACAATTCCCGCGCGCGTGTGTGTGTGTGTGTGTGCATGTGCGCATGCGTGCACATGCGCCATATTTGCTTTACGCATTCATCTGTTGATAGGAATCTAGGCTGATTCCATATCCTAGCTCCTGTGAATTGTGCCACAACAAACATGGGCATGCAGGTGTCTCTTGTATGCTGACTTCACTTTTTTTGGATATACATCTGGGAGTGGAATACCTGGATCGTAGAGTAGTTCAATTTTCAGTTGTTTTAAGGATGCTCTGTACTGCATTCCATAGTGGCTGTATTAATTTATGAATGAGTCACTTTTAACCTTAGTTGTTTATAGTAACAGTAGAGAATGGCTTAGTCAGTGGGCTCTGGCTCTTGCTTGAGTAGAGGGAGAGACTTAGCTCTCACAGGTCCTTAGCAGTTCAAGTTCAGCTCATGGATGATAAATGTTCAATAAAACATTTTAAACATACATGGCCTCACTGGGCAATTATATGATGTTAATTATATGACAACAGTTAACAATATGTGTGTATATATACACGTGTATATATGTTTATATACATGTTATTTTTCCATGAAGTATATTTGCTGGTTTTAACCTTAGCTGGTGGAAGGGATCAATTGCATGTGTACCTGAAGCCTTTGCAAAGAGTGTAATCTTTTAAATTCAGAAAATATTGTTTAAGATAACGGGTCAGAAGCCTCACCAAGAAAAAAAAAACTAGCCGGGCATGGTGGCGCACGCTTGTAATCCCAGTACTTTGGGAGGCAGAGACTGGAGGATCTAGGTTCGCAGCCAGCCTCAGCTCTCTCTCTCTCTCTCTCTCTCTCTCTCTCTCTCTCTTTCTCCCTGTCTCTCTCTCTCTCTCTACCTAGTGAGGCCCTCCGCAACTTCATGAGACCCAGTTTCAAAATAAAGTATAAAAAAATACGAGCCAGGGGTGTAGCGTGGAGGTAGAATGCCCCTGCGTTCAATCCCCGGTACCGCAAAAAAAAAAAAAAAAACTAGCAATGCACATCTTCCATAGTTTGAGGCTGTCTTTCACACCAAATTCAAGTATGCTTCACACCTCTCTGTTTCATACCTCTATCACAAAGGGATAAAGACATTTCTTTCTGCCCCTCAAAGCTCCATTCAATCTTCTCCCCAGCTTACTGATCCACTGTATAATCCTTGTACTTCATGATGATCAATCTTCTTCTTTTACCTCAAACACATTTACTCCCAACGGGGATCTTTACTCACAGAACTTCCTTCCCAGATCATCGTGACAACCCAGTCTCATGTGCCATATGGAACATCAAGGCCCTCGGCATATTTTCATTTGCACACTGCAGTTTCCACTTCAACCAGAGAGCAACATGTGCCTCTCAGAAGGCTATAGGGCAAAGCCTCAGTCAGAGGAGTATTCAGAGAAAATTATGCCAAGAATAAATTTCATTTTTGCACCCCAAACCTATGATGAAATAGGTCATCAGCTGAAAGACCGGTCTACTTAACATGAGAGTACGTCCTCTTAGCAGCCCTTGTTGATGGGAGTGTGAGGCAGACAGGCCACCAGTGCCAGGAGCTCTGGTGTACTACCAAAGCATGCTTTGCAACAGCGGTCAGAGGACATGGGGCATTTGGAAATAAGATTTCTTTGAAATTCAAAATATTATCTTAAAATATCACCAATTGTACTTTCTAATCCATGATATATAATCTAATCCATAGTATATAAAATTATCTTCCTAAAATTGGCCCTTCAGAATGAAGGGGCTCTATGTATCCCATGACACAAAATTTCATCCCGTGTTTGAGAAACACAAGATTAAGGAGACCATGGGATCCTCCCCCTCCCTGCTCCAAGTTAATGTAGCACATTATTTTTAATAATCCCTATAGACCAATTTACGAAAAATATCAATGAAATCCCAGGCAAGAAGTAAGAAGGTCCCTAGGGATAACGCAGAAAGTTATAAGCTCACTTGAAGACAGAACTGAGAATTCTCAAGAGTGGCTAACATGAGGTATAAATTAGGACCAATACATAGTCTACACAGTGAGAAATAGGGCACTGGAATCTTAGGGTACAAGAGAAGTGAAATTAGTTATGCATGAAGCTTTCACGCGGGACCTCCACAGTAGAGCCAGTGGAGAGAATCTCCTGACCTCTGCAGGGACTCCCCCCAGGACCATCTAGGAAAGCTTCGTGGTATTGGGGGACATCTTCTCTGGTGGGCACTGCTGTTATTACACACGATATTGCGCCCACTCATGTCTACATTTATCCATTCGATGTGCTCTTGAGACTGGATGTCAAAGAACATCCGTTTCTCTTTCAACTCAAAAACCAAAAGAAAAATAAAATTCCTCGGGGTGTTTCTTTAAATCACCATGGATTTCACACACTCCAAAATCAATGTGCTAAATGTTAACAAAGTCATTCACTGGTCTTCACTTCCTCAGGTAGTGGCTGAGGCACTAAGATATATATGACTTTTCCAGAGAATTTGAGCAAAATGGTCTGGAAATGGCTCTATCCACTGAGACTGAACCCAATACAAAATTGGGATTTTTTTGTCTCCTCTCTCATTCTCCCTTCTTTGTCCATTCTATTACTCATCTGAACCTTTAGGAGAGGTGGCATTAAAGGAAGAAAAGATGAAATCAGTGCATATGAGGACTAAGAGTTTAATGGCAAATATATTAGAAACTGCTTCTTACAATCACGTTGAAATTATCTGTGAAATTCATTTGCCATTCTTTTCCTGGGACTGCTAGTTTTTCTGCAAGAGTTTGTGTCATTTCTGTTTCTCTTTTTATTTTATTTTATTTTCATGTGCGGTACTGGGGATTGAATGGGGGGGGGGGTTCTAACCCTGAGATATACCAATACCCCTATTTTATTTTTTATTTGAAACAGGGTCTCACTAAGTTACTGAGGACCTTACTAAGTTGATGAGGCTGGCCTGGAACCTGCAATCCTCCTGTCTCAGCCTCCCAAGTACTGGGATTACAGGCATGCACCTTAATAGCAATGGAAGTAGCCTGTAGCTTGAAAACACGAAGCTGTTCCATCCTATGGTAAGTGGCTGCTCTCTGCTCTCTCAGCTTGTTGAGAAGAGAGGTTTATTTCTTGGGAAGATGGAGAAGTTGTATAGTGAGGAGCCTTTCTTCCATGGTGTCTCACTAAAATGACCATCAATGTAGATTAGTGTAGCTCTTGATAATGATCCTAGTTTAAAAAATTAAAAGCCACTCACCCTCATCCTTCAGGTTCCTTCTCTTCATGGTTTCTTGTTCACCAAACTACAACTTGCTTTGATATAAACAGCTCAGTGGGGAGGTTACTAGACATGTAGATTCGTGGCTCTTATAATGCTTCACTAACTTGTTGAGCCTGCAACACCTGTATAATCCTATATCTTATTCAATATAATCTTAACAATTGAAGGGACTTTTTCTATTTATGTTTCCTGAGTACCATAATATATATATATATGGTTTTATATATATATATATATATATATATGGTTTTATATATATATATATATATATATATATATATATATATATCACTTCTATCAAAAAATATTTAAGGCAAATTATCTTTATCAATCAAAACAGATAAAATATCTTGTTAAAATTTTTTCTGGATATTACAATATGTTAAAGCAATCATTGTGCTCTTTTTCTGAGTTGTATTTGATTCTTAAAATATCTCCTTCAGCCAGGCATGGTGGAGCACGCCTGTAATCCCAGCACTTGGGAGGCTGAGACAGGAGGATCACAGGTTCTAGGCCAGCCTCAGCAACTTGGTGAGGACCTCAGCAACTTAGTGAGACCCTGTTTCAAAATAAAAATAAAATAGGGCTGGAGGTATAGCCCAGGGATAGAATGCCCCTGGGTACAATCCCCAGTGCTGCAAAAAAATACCATATATATATACATATATATATATATATGTATAAAGAGGACATATATAGATATATATGTATATATCTATATATATATAGATATATACATTTGATGATGCTGTTCTGAAGGAAAAAAGGACAAATTTTGAAATGTAGGTTAATTATTTTTTGAAACAACATCTTTGGTTCTCTTGTACCTTGTTATTTTGAATAATTGGGGATATTTTTAAATGAAATCTTCCAAATAATGGATTTTAAGAGAAATTCTGGCAGTAGTAATAATAAAAGCTTAAGAGTATAATCTCTTGGTGAGTGTAAATTTTCTTCTTTAATACATCTCATATATCACATTCATTTTTAATAAAATATCTCTCTTTAATCGTGTGTGAATTATGATAAATTGCCATGTGAAAGTAATCATCAAAGAATGAATAATAGTAGCTTCTAATTGCTAAAAACAAAGGACTAATCATCAAATTATAAATGAAATATAGTATATAAATGTCATTAGATAGGAAAAACAAACTATATAAAATCTATCATCTGTATATTGATTTTCCTCTAGCATTACTTTTTAAATGGTTGAAAATAAATTCTCTGAATAGGGATAACTCCAGAAAGAATCTGAAATAATAGCAAAGCACAAACCATTCAAATTTGTAATAATTCTCAGATGCAAATGCTATTTCTCTGTCTATCTTCTCTCCACAGTCTGGGGATCATGAATGAGTCGGGGATATCTACAGTGACACATTTTGTCTTGTTGGGCTTTCCTGGTCCCTGGAAAACTCAGGTCATCCTTTTCTCCGTGATTTTGCTGGTCTACGTGCTAACCGTGACTGGGAATATGGCCATCATTTTTGCAGTGAGGTGGAACCATCCGCTTCACACCCCCATGTACCTGCTCCTGGCCAATTTCTCCTTCCTGGAAATTTGGTATGTGACCTGTACAGTCCCAAACATGCTAGTCAACTTTCTTTCCAAAACTAAGACCATCTCCTTCTCTGGCTGCTTCACTCAGTTCTACTTCTTCTTTTCCCTGGGCACGACTGAGTGCTTCTTCCTCTGCGCCATGGCTTATGATCGGTACCTGGCCATCTGCCGCCCACTGCACTACCCCTCCATCATGACCGGACAGCTCTGTGGTCTTTTGGTAACTCTCTGTTGGCTCGTTGGATTCCTTGGATACCCAATTCCCATTTTCTTCATTTCTCAACTCCCCTTCTGTGGTCCCAATATCATCGACCACTTCCTGTGTGATGTGGACCCGCTGATGGCCCTGTCCTGTGCCCCTACACCCGTCGTGGCATATGTATTCTATTCTCTGAGCTCCCTTATCATCATTCTCACCGTTTTGTACATCCTCGGGTCCTACACCCTGGTGCTCAGAGCTGTGCTTCAGGTTCCCTCTTCTGCTGGACGACAAAAGGCCTTCTCTACGTGTGGGTCTCACTTGGTTGTGGTGTCTCTGTTCTATGGAACCATAATGGTGATGTACGTGAGTCCCACATTGGGCAACTCATTGCAAAAGATCATCACGCTGATATACTCTGTGGTGACCCCAGTCTTAAACCCTTTCATCTATAGCCTGCGCAACAAGGACATGAAATGCGCCCTCCGTCATGTCTTCTGTGGGATGAGAATTACCAAAGCTCATGAATAGGGCGTGTGCAACCCAAGGGCATTCTTTCTGCAAATGGAAGACTAATCCTAGCCATCATAGTCCTTTTGTGTAAAGCAAATTCATTATGTATCTGATCACATTTTGATGAGCTTCTACTTTCAGAAATGTGTTCCAGGGAAAGAGATGGGCCCTAAATCTGTAGTAAAATAACTTTAAAATCTTTCTGGGTGTGGTAATGCATTCCTGAAATCCCAGTACTTGGGAGGCTGAGACAGGAGGGTTCAAGGCTAGCCTCAGCAACTTAGCAAGACCCTCAGCAACTTAGAAATACCCTCAGCAACTTAGTGAGACTAGGTTTCAAAGTTAAAAAAATAAAGAAAGAAAGAAGGCTGGGAGTGTAGCTCAGAGATAGACTACCCCTGGGTTCAATCCCCAGTACCAACCTCACTAACATGTATGGGGAAGGAGGAGAGGCGAGCGGGGTGGGATGCAGAGGAAAATACACCAAGTGATGTGTGCATGTATGAAGGTATTCCTTTGAATCCATAATGTATAATGGCAATGCACCAATAAAAGCATAAAAAATAAAATAGGCATGGTGAGAAAAAAAATTAAGTTCCTTTATGTTTATACCCTGCCAAATCCAAATCATCCAATAAAATAGTTACAGGTATAGATGCTTAAACATTGCTGTAGCCTAAAAGAAAAAGAAAGCCCTTACCTGAAAAACCAAGAGGTATCTCCTTGAAACCCCCATGGGCAATAGAGAATACAATGCTTCGGGCTGGGTAGAGCAGCCTTAACAGGGTGGGGAAAGGAATCATAAAACCTGCCTAGGATGGTACTAAGACAAACTTGAAGTGCCCATCTCAGTTTTGCCTTAAATCAGCCCTAACATTTGAGTGACTCATCTGAACTCATTAGCTGAAATACGGGCAAAAAATGTTGTGTATAAAACAAAAATTCACAAGTATCCAACGACAGCAACTTACTAGATTTTGAATATGTAAAGCCACCTGTCAACACCTATTCTTTTGCTAATATTCAACCCAGACATCACTTCTACCAGATAGACTTTTTCAGATCACCCAGCTGATCTGTGTGCCCCTCCAGGAAGCATCTAGAATACAACAGATGCCGTGTCTAGCACGGCAGTCATTCAGGGTGAAGAGCGATGAGAAACAAAAGACAGTTATTGGGACCTCCTGAAGGAGAAGGAACAATTTTATTTGGAAGCAACAAGCTTTTATAGTCGCAAGCAGGAAGAACAGCTTACATAAGCACTATCGTAAATATGAAGCCAATGTTTGCTGTACAAAAGTTCAGTCCTTATCTTAGCCCGTCGTGTTTCTCAAACATTTTCTTTAGCGTTAGCAGGAATACATTCCCATGGCTCAGCCCTTGCTGACTGCTTCTGCTAGCCATGAGTAAACATCCGTGACCCTTGTCAAGAAAGGCAAAGTACAACATTCCATTCTCTGCTGATGCTTAACGTGGCTACAGTCATGTCCACAATTCTTGGCCTTCCAAGATGCTGACACTCTCATCTAGAAATGATTGAGCTACCTCCTCCAGCGCACAGGTTCTATTCCAGTCATTATACTTATAGATTCCTTGAGGCAAGTCCGTTATGTGTCTGTCTCTTCCCCTAGACCACAAACCTTTTGAGGACAAGAACAGTAGCATATTTTTATCTCCAATAAGTAGTATGATACCTGACTCAGAGTAAGCATGCAGAAGCAGACACATGGTTTTTAAAAAGCTAAACCTAGCTTCATATTTGCACTGCTTTCAAATTCCTCCCCACTGGAAACTTAAATCAGGGTGGAAACTGACAATCTGTCAATTTTTGTATATAGACAAAAATTAAGTAACTTCTGTATATAGACAATCTTGGGATTCCTTCTGCATCAATTATTACTCAATGTCGGGTCACTCAAGGCAGCTCCTACCTCGTACCAACCCCTGGCCAGCACAGTGAAAGACTCCATGAAAATTAGGTAAATTTAATTTTTTAATTTAAATGTATTTTAATGGATACATAAAAACATAAAAGTTGTACATATTTATGGGAACCACATGGTGTATAGATGCATATATACTTTGTATAATGTTTAAATCAAGGTAAACATCTATATCTCCTCAAACATGTATCATTTCTTTATGGGGAAAACTTTTAAATCCTTTCATCTAGCTTTTTAAATATACAGCGTGTCAGGCATAGTGGTGCATGCCTGTAATACCAGTACCTGGGAGGCTGATACAGGAGGATCACAGGTTCAATACCAGCCTCATCAATTTAGTGAGACTCCCAGCAACCTAGTGAGACCCTATTTCAAAACAAAAAATTAAAAGGGCAGGGACTGTAGCTTGGAGGTAGAATGTCCCTGGGTTAATCCCCAGTGCCAATAAACAAATAAATAAATATATAGTACAGCTAGGCATGGTGGATCTCACCTGCAATTCCAGTACTTGGGAGACTGAGACAGGAGGATAGCAGGTTAGAGGCCAGCCTCAGAATTTTAGTGAGACCCTCAGCAATTTAGTGAGACCCTGTTTCAAAATTTAAAAAAAAATTAAAAGGGCCATGGATGTAGCTCAGAGGTAGAAGACCCCTAATTCAGTCCCTAGTATTAAAAAATTAAGCCAGGCGTGGTGGCGCACACTTGTAATCCCAGTACTTGGGAGGCGGAGACCGGAGGATCCGGGTTCGCGGCCAGCCTCAGCTACTTAGTGAGGCCCTCTGCAACTTCATGAGACCCAGTTTCAAAATAAAGAATAAAAAAAATAGGGCCGGGGGTGTAGCTAGGAGGTAGAATGCCCCTGGGTTCAATCCCCGGTACCGCAAAAAAAAAAATTTAAAAGTATACACAACATACACACACACCATAGCTGGGCACAGTGGCACACACCTTAAATCCCAGTTTTGGGGAGACTGAGACAGGAGGATCACAGATTCTAGGCCAGCCTCAGCAACTTAGTGAGATCCTGTTTCAAAACAAAAACTAAAAAGGGCTGGGGTGTAAGCTTGGAGATAGAATTCCCCTGGGTTCAATCCCCAGTACCAAAAAATAAATAAATGTACAACACAGTATCATTACATATAGTCACCTTACGGTTCCACAGCACAACAGAATTCACTCCAACCTGCTGTCACTTAGTACCCCACTGATGAGCCCTCCCCTCTCCCTCCCTACCACCTGTAATCCCAGCCCCTGGTCGCCACCATTCTACTCTTGACTCCTGTAAAATCGACTTTTTAAGATTCCACAGATGAGTCCGGTCACACAGTACTTGTCTTTTTATGCCTGGCTTCTTTCACTTAAAATGATCTCCAGTTCTATCCATAGTGTTGCAAATGGGTTTAATTTTTAAGTGACCAACAGAATATAGTTTTCTGTTTCTCTATTTTGAAGTATTTCATTTAAGTTACAGAGGAAAGTTTTCCTCACAAACATATATCAGTTTTAGAATCAGAGTCATAGGTAAAACTACCACTGATCCCATGGAAGGTAATTCCTTAGTAGAATGCAATCTCTTTCCAATAGAGAGCCTCCTGGAACCTCTCTGATATTTCCCCGGCTCCGCTTTTTCCTTAACTCTAGCCAGTATACTAGGGTTAATATATAGAGAAAAAAGCCAGGCATGGTGGCGCACACCCGTAATCCCAGTACTTGGAAGACTGAGACAGGAGGATCACAGGTTCGAGAATGGCCTCACCAATTTAGCGAGATTCGAAGCAACTTAACTAGACCCTGTTTCCAAACAAAAAATAAAAAGGGCTGGGGTGTAGCTCAGAAGTAGAATGCCCCTGGGTTCAATCTCCAGTAAAACACACACACACACACACACACACACACACACACACACACACACACGAGAGAGAGAGAGAGAGAGAGAAGGAAATATACTAAACTCTAGGTGGGTCCCAAAGGTTGGAAAGGGAACACACTCCATGGGAAATGGGGAAGCCGCTGAGACCAGTCGGAGAGAGACCCGGGGGTTTGAGAGTACTCCCCGAGAGGAAGCACAGGTTTGCTAGCAATTCACTTGTTAAGTGTCTCTGCAAACTCCTGGAAAACAAGCCTCTGGAGTCTCCAGAAGTGGAAACAGCACGAGGAACCACGTCCAACGCCCTCCAGAGCCCGGGCTCTCCTCACAAAGCCAGGGAAGCAGAGACGCTGGGTACAACGGTGACAGTCGACTCCACCGGGCCATCCTCCTCTCCACGCAGTCCTGTGTGTAAGAAAAAGCAACCGATGGTCCATAGTACAGCCACGTCTGTAATACCTGCAGAGTGCCTTTTACTCTATAAATCTAACTACTCGGCGTTTCTCTGAAGAGGTTCGAAGGAGGTGGTATAATAGTTTAATGTAAAATTTCATGTGAATGCCGGACACAGATTCATCGGGTGAAAAGTCATGCCACATCACTGAGCTGCACTTGTAAAATGAGCAGTTAGCCTCAATCATTCTGCCATTTCTTTCAATTCTATGGTTGTTATGATTATTAGGAACCATCTTTCAGAGAACAACCTCATTTTCCAGGAGTATTCAGGTGGTGTGCTCCTTCTCCCAGGTACCTGGGGAGGTAATGAACTAAGTGAGGGACATTTGGAAGAAAGACTTTTAATCACACTGTCACACTTGCGGTGGGTGGACTGGCAGGTTGATTAGTTGACCGGCTGGTTTCTTGCACTGGAAAGGGATATATGAAAGAGCTAATGCCCCAGGATCGTCGGTGAAATAATGATGTATGAATCCCAAAAGCATGAGAAAAAGTATGATTATGGCATGAAATGGTGAATATTCTTCTCTAATAACATGACTGTTCCCAGAAAGTAATCTCAGAGACTTTTAGAGTGTGGGATTACGTAGAGGTTTGTTGAGTAGGTTTGTACCATCGATGGGAAAACTCTGAACACCGAGTACTCACTCGGGCTTTTCCATTAAGCTTCCCTCCTCTCTGATCATTCCATTACTTCCCTATGCTTTGCCCCAAGGCCTCAGGAAAAAAATAATAATAATGTTGCTGCTGATAAATCTCTAACAGGGTATTGTGGTAGAAACAATAAAACGTGGCGTGAAGTTATTAGTGTATAAGGGACAGCAGCCTGAACTGCTATTCACAGCAAGCAGGCAGGGTCCATTCCTCAGAACATGGGACAGGAAACTCAGCTCACACTTCTTCCTGGTTTATTTGTTTTCTTTTTCTTTTTTTTTCTTTTTTTTTTTTTTTTTGCGGTACTGGAGATTAAATCCAGGGGCATTCTACCTCCGAGCTACACCCCCAGCCCTATTTTTTATTCTTTATTTTGAAACAGGGTCTCACGAAGTTGCGGAGCTCCTCACTAAGTAGCCGAGGCTGGACGCGAACCCAGATCCTCCGGTCTCAGCCTCCCAAGTACTGGGATTAAAAGCGTGCACCAACACACCCGGCTTCTTCCTGGTTTAAATCCATGAGCCTGGACTGGTCCCCAGCCTGCAGCAGGGAAAGTGAATCACCTATTGAGCACCTGGGTATTCGCAGAGGATGATCAACGAGTGTCTTTTGAATTCACCATTGGCTTGGAAAGCTGGACAACATTAGATTTATATGCTCGAAACCTCCTTTTTCATGTTTCCTTAAAAATCACATACAAGGGACCAGGTACATTGAAGTGCAAATCTTCATACCCAAGGATCATGCATGATCCTTCCTTCAAATTCTGTGTTCTTCATTGCCTTTCAGATTTCTTTTTCTTCCATTTCTTAGTTGTAACTGAAGAGCTCCAATAGACAAGGCAGGAAATCGAAAATTAACAAAAACTCCTATCAAGACTGCTGTCTTCAAAACTCTTAATTGGCTCATTTTAAATATTAACCAATTATAAGTATACTCCTTTGTTTAAACATATATTTGTACATTTTGTTTGTTCAATTCTTAAATATATAAGTGTTTTGCTATTGAAAAGTACTTTTCTATCCAAATACTTGAAAATGTTCTCTCCTTTCAGTGAACAAAACTAATTCAAGAGACAAAATTGCAGATAAAACCCCATTTGATCTCAGATTCCTTTAGGAAAATCCTTTTTTTTAATCACCCAGAAAGCTCACCATCTAAACCTTTGCATTGAAAACATCATTTTATTTATTTCATCTAGATGGGATTTGAATATGAAAAGATAGTTTTTTGTATAGTATGTATAAAAACATGAAAATAAATACTTACAAATAGGTAGCAATATTTGAAAAATAGTATTCTCATTAGTTCTTTAAAGCAAAGATATTTGATATGGTGAGGATTTTTTTTTTTTTTTTTTTGCAGGGGGAGACTGGGAATTGAACCCAGAGGCATTCTACCTCTGAGCTACACCCCCAGCCCTTTTAATTTTTTATTTTGAAACAGGGTCTCACTAAGTTGCTGACGCTGGCTGGTCTCGAATCTGTGATCCTCCTGTCTCAGCCTCCCAAGTACTGGGATTACATGCATGCACCACCACGCCCGGCTGAGGATTTTTTTTTAAATGTCATTCAACTTGCTAGCATGAGATTTAAAAAGAAAATCCTTGAAGGAAAACTTAAAAGCAGCCCTGTGTACTAGATATAGTAATGTCTGTGACAATTAATTCAGTTGTTTAGAAACACCAGTGTCAGCCGGGCAATGTCAGTGGTGGCGCACGCTTGTAATCCCAGTACTTGGGAGGCTGAGACTGGAGGATCCGGGTTCACAGCCAGCCTCAGGTACTTAGTGAGGCCCTCCACAACTTAGTGAGACCCTGTTTCAAAATAAAGAATAACAAATAGGGCTGGGGGTGTAGCTCAGAGGTAGAATGCCCCTGGATTCAATCCTCAGTACTGCAAAAAAAAAGAAAGAAAGAAACACCGATGTCCTATTGTGAGTTTATCTCCATGTAGTAGTAAACTGATTTTATTCTGTTGCCAAAAGTCTAACCCAATGTCATAACTATTCTCAAGATACATTTTTAACAAGTTGGGCTGAATAAGAGAAAATGGGTGATTTTGTGCATGAAGACTTATAATCAACACTGGAAAAACAAGTTAAAAGGTGAAAAGGTCTTCTTAAGAATCAAAGGGGGCCAGGCATGGTGGCACACGCTTGTAATCCCAGTACTTTGGGAAGCGGAGACCAGAGGATCCAGTTCGCGGCCAGCCTCAGCTCGCTCTCTCTCTCTCTCTCTCTCTCTCTCTCTCTCCCTGTCTCTCTCTTTCTCTACTTAGTGAGGCCCTCCGCAACTTCGTGAGACCCGGTTTCAAAATAAAGTATAAAAAAATAGGGCCGGGGGTGTAGCGCGGAGGCAGAACGCCCCTGGGTTCAATCCCCAGTACCGCAAAAAGAAAAAAAAAGAATCAAAGGGGAAGCTGGGTGCAGTGGCACCTGCCAGCGGCACATGATCCTAGTACTTGGGAGGCTGAGACAGGAGGAGTGTAGGTTCAAGGCCAGCCTTGGCAATGTAGAGAAACCCTGTTTCAAAATAAAATTAGGCTGGGTATGTAGCTCAGAGATAGAATGCCCCTGGGTTCAATCCCCAGTACCACACACACAAAATAAATAAATAAAAGGGGAAGAAAACAAATTTTTCTGGTTGTACCACCAGTATAGAAAATTCTAGTTGCACTGAATTATAGCAAAATAATACTGAGATTTAGAACCACAGTCTTGTCAAATATGACAGGATTTATTTCCAACTGGTCTCAGAACATTCATATAGCTCAAATATCCCTCTCAATAAAGTGTTTGAGATATGCTGACAGCAAAGAAATCTGAATTAAACGCATGTCTTTCTTCATAGCATTAGGTCCAATGAACAGATCAGCGACACACGTGACTGAGTTCATTCTCCTGGGATTCCCTGGTGGCTGGAAGATACAAATTTCCCTCTTCTCGTTGTTTTTGGTGGTGTATGTCTTGACATTGCTGGGAAACGGAGCCATTATCTGTGCGGTGAGATGCGACCCACGACTCCACACCCCCATGTACTTTCTGCTGGGAAACTTCGCCTTCCTTGAGATCTGGTACGTGTCCTCCACTGTCCCCAACATGCTAGCCAACATCCTCTCCAGGACCAAGGTCATCTCGTTTTCTGGGTGCTTCCTCCAGTTCTATTTCTTCTTTTCACTGGGCACAACAGAATGTCTCTTTCTGGCAGTAATGGCTTATGATCGGTACCTGGCCATCTGTTGCCCACTGCACTACCCTACCATCATGACGGGGAGGCTCTGCAACATACTGGTGTCTTTATGTTGGCTCATTGGATTCCTTGGATACCCAATCCCCATTTTCTTCATCTCTCAACTCCCTTTCTGTGGTTCTAATATCATTGATCATTTCCTGTGTGACATGGACCCATTGATGGCTCTGTCTTGTGCCCCAGCTACCATTACTGAAACTATCTTTTATGCTCAGAGTTCTCTTGTCCTCTTTTTCACTATTACCTACATTCTTCGATCCTACATTCTGTTGCTCAGGGCTGTTTTTCAGGTGCCTTCTGCAGCTGGCCGGCGAAAGGCTTTCTCTACTTGTGGTTCTCACTTAGTCGTGGTCTCTCTTTTCTATGGGACAGTTATGGTCATGTATGTGAGTCCTACGTATGGGATCCCAACTTTGATGCAGAAGATCCTCACACTGGTATATTCAGTAATGACTCCCCTTTTTAATCCTCTGATCTACAGTCTTCGTAATAAAGACATGAAACTCGCCCTGAGAAATGTCCTGTTTGGAATGAGAATTGGTAAAAGTGTATGAGTCAAAGTCATTCCATACTCACAAGTTCTGATGAAGAGCAAAGTGGAGAGGTATCAGTTCTGAAAGTGGTCTTTTAGTCCTCAGTCTAAGTAGGCAGAGGTCATACATTTTACCTGGAATCATGCCCAGGTTAAGTATATTTTTGGTTCTGGTTATGTAAACTTTAATACACTGGTCTTTTGCACCTAGTGAAATTTTTCTTAAGCCTGTCCTCATTGGAAAGATGGAATGGGCTTGCTATATGAGCCATCCTCCTACTGAGGTGTCTGATGGTTCATCATTGCACATCTTCTCCTTCATTGCAACAAGACAGTGAACCCAATTTTGTTTGACCATAGATGTGTTCGTAGTAATCTTTGTGTGGGGGGCAGGGAGTGGGTACTGGGCATTGAACCCAGGGGCATTCTATTGCCAAGCTACATCTCCAACCCTACTTTATTTTTATTTTGAAACAGGGTCTTGCTAGGTTGATGAGAGTCTCACTACATGCTGAGGCTGTCCTCGAACCTGTGATCCTCCTGTCTCAGCCTCCTAAATTCTGAGATTACAGGCGTGCGCCACCATGCCCAGCTCATGGTAATCTTTGCATGATGAAAATCAACAGTAGAACAATACATACAAAATGATTTTGTAAATGCTTTTTGAGGGGCTGGAGATGTGGGGGTTTTGCTCAAGGATAGAAAGCTTGCCTAGCTTGTGTATGGTCCTAGGTTCAATCCCCAGCACCTAAAAAATTTTTTTTATTTTATATTGATGCGTTATAATTGTACATGATAGTGAGATTCATAGTGATGTATGCACATATACACATAACATTATTCCGTCTGTTTCCCTTCCCATACCTACTCTTTCCCCTCCCTCCTCTCTTCCCCAACCCCCTTCCTCTTCTCTACTAGTCTCCTAATCTTCATGAGCTCCCTTTTCTTTCCTATTTTCTCAGTAGCTTCCACATATGAGAGAAAACATGTGGTCCTTGATTTTCTGAGTCTGGCTGATGTCATTTAGCATGATATTCTCCAGTTCCATCCATTGTCCTACAAATGACATAATTTTGTTCTTCTTTATGGCTGAGTAAAACTCCATTGCGTGTATATATCATATTTTCTTTATTCATTCATCTGTTGACAGACACCTAGGTTGGTTCCATAACTTGGCTATTGTAAATTGTGCCACTATAAACATGGGCATGCAGGTATTGCTATAGTATTATAACTTTAATTATTTAGGAAAATTCTGAGGAGTGGTATAACTGGGTCATATGGTGGTTCCATTCCTTTAAAAAAAAAGTTTTTGCATCTTCTTTAAGTTAAAAAAAATTTTTTTTTTTGCGGTACCGGGGATTGAACGCAGGGGCGTTCTACCTCCGCGCTACGCCCCCAGCCCTATTTTTTATGCTTTATTTTGAAACCGGGTCTCACAAAGTTGCGGAGGGCCTCACTAAGGAGAGAGAGAGAGAGAGAGAGAGAGAGAGAGAGAGAGACAGGGAGAGAAAGTGAGAGCTGAGGCTGGCCGCGAACCTGGGTCCTCCGGTCTCCGCCTCCCAAAGTACTGGGATTACAAGTGTGCACCACCATGCCCGGCTAGTTAAATTTATTTTAAACTGATATATAAAATAGTATATATTAATGTGGTAACATGATGTTTCAATACATGTATACATTATATAATGTTTTAAATCAGGGTAAATGTGTAAGCAAATCTAATTCCTCAAACATTTATCCTTTTAGGAGGAGTGTCCTGGGGATTGAACTCAGGGGTATTCTACCTCCGAGCTACAACACCAGCCCTTTTTAAACTTTTTATTTTGAAACAGGGTCTAAGTTGCTGAGGCTGGCCTTGAATCTGCTATGTTCCTGCCCAGCCTCCCAAGGACTGGGATCATAGGCATGCACCCCCATGCCTGACTTTACCATGTCTTTATGGTAAAAATTTGCAATACACTTTATTCTAGCTTTTTGAAATGTATAGGTCATTATTGTTACTATAGTCACTCTGCAATAAAATGCCAGAATTTCTTGCTCCTAACTATAACTGCATATTTTATGTAAATGTTTTACTTAAAAAATAATAGCACAATTCACAACAGCCAAATTATGGAGCCAGCCTAGGTGTCCATCAACAGATGAATGGATTACAAAATTGTGGGATATACACACAATGGAATTCTACTCAGCAATAAATAATCACTAAATTATGTCATTTGCAGGAAAATGGATGGACCTGGAGAGCATTATGTTAAGTGAGATTAGCCAGTCACAGAAAGTGAAGGGTCATATGTTTTCTCTAATACACTGAAGCTAGGGAGTAATTGGGATACCAGAGGGACTTTAGATAATGGAGGAGAAACATCAGTGGAGCCAGAGAGGTGGTCTAGGGGAAAGGGGGAGAGAGGAGGATCAATGAAGGAATCACTTCCTTCGCCGTTATGTACACACTTGAGATGAGAATGTCAATGACATTGTCAATCTTTGTACCCTGTATGGGAAAGCGGGGGAGGGAGGGAGCCGGGGGAAGCCCACCAAGTGCTATATGCATATATGTCACTATTTCTTTGAACTACATTGTGATGTGAGACTATAATGCACCAATAAAAGTATAAAAATAATAGGTAGAGCCGGGTGTGGTGGCGCACGCTTGTAATCCCAGTACTTGGGAGGCTGAGACAGGAGGATCACAGGTTCGAGGACAGCCTCAGCAAGTAGTAAGACTCTCATCAACCTAGCAAGATCCTGTTTCAAAATAAAAATAAAATAGGGCTGGGGGTGTAACTCAGAGGTAGAATTCCCCTGGGTTCAATCCCCAGTAACACACACACACACACACACACACACACACACACACACAAAATAATAATAATGGGTAGTGGTTGTAATAAATTCAAGCAATTTAGAAGTTTATTAAAATGATGGATTTTTTTTTTTTACTGGGGACTGAACCCAGGGGCATTCTATCTCTGAGTTACACCCCCAGCCCTTTTTATTTTTTATTTTTGAAACAAGGCCTCACTAAGTTGCTGAGGCTAGCCCTGAATCTATAATTCTTCTTTCTCAGCTTCCCAAGTACTGGGCTTATAGGTGTGTGCCACTGCACCCAACTTAAAATGACGGGTTTTGTACTTCTATTAAAAGATGGAATTTCCACTTTCAGTCCCATTCCCACTGATCTTTTTCTCTGCTCCTCAGAGTCCACACATCTAAATTCCAGTCTGACATTCAATACCTTTCATAATATGGCCCCACTAACCCTATCTTACTTGCTTTCCACTACTTCCTAACATAAGCCCTCAGCTCTAATCATGCCAGTGAGTTCACTGCTCTCTGTATCACCTGTGCACCTTTCTGGAGCTGTTCTTTCAACCTGGAGACCCCCACCTCATCTTCTGCCATGCAACTTGAGAAAGACAATTAACACTTACACTCTCAAGTTCTTATTTTGCAAAGTGAGTATAATTTATGTCTTATAAGAATGTCATAAGGATTAAATGAGATAATTTATGTAAGGGCCAAAGCACAGTTACAGACACATGGGAAGTGCTGAGCATGTTCTTTTCCCGCCTCTCCTTCTCTCGTTCAAACCTGACCATCAATGCTTTGCTGGTTATCTTTCAGACTTTCACTACACTCATGAAAACCTACATACTTAAAGGCAATTTGTTTAAAAACCAAGTTGAGCCAGGCGTGGTGGCGCACGCTTGTAATCCCAGTCCTTGGGAGGCTGAGATAGGAGGATCTGGGTTCGCGGCCAGCCTCAGCTACTTGGTGAGGCCCTCCGCAACTTCGTGAGACCCTGTTTCAAAATAAAGAATAAAATCGGGCTGGGGGTGTAGCTCAGAGATAGAATGCCCCTGGGTTCAATCCCCAGTACCGCCAAAAAAAAAAAAAAAAAAA
>PVJS01020750.1:0-32228 GCA_004027185.1 Glis glis | reverse complement strand
ATTTACAAGAAAATGGAAGGACCTGGAGAATATTATGTTAAGTGAGATTAGCCAATCACAGAAGGAGAAGGGTCATATGTTTTCTCTAATATGCGCAAGCTAGGGAATAGTGGGGATACAAAAGGGACTCTGGACAATGGTGGAGAAGCCTCAGTGAAGCCAGGGAAGTGGTCTAAGGGAAGGGGAAGGGGAAGAATGAAGTTCATCAATGGAATAACCACCATTGACCATGTGTACATACGAGAATATACCAATGTCAATCTCAGTACTTTGTACTGGGGGAGGGACGGGAGGGACACCAAAAGCTGTGTGCATGTATGTTACTGTCAAATTGATGTTCATTGTGATGTGAGACTATACTGCACCAATAAAAGCACATTTTAAAAAAAGAACGGAATTCTGTGATTTGCAGGAACATGGGTAAAACTAGAGGACATTATGCAAATGAAATAAATCAGGCACAGAAAGACAAATACTGTAGGTTCTTACTTATGTGTGGAAGTTAAAAAATTAATCTCATAGAAGTAGAGAACAAAACAGTAATTACCAGAGACTGGGAAGGGTGTGGGGAGGGTAGATAGAGAGAGGCTGGTTAACAGGCACAGCAGAAGGGCGGATAGGAGGAATACATCTAATGTTCTAGAGAACAGTAGGTATCTATGTCTTGCAATAATTAATTGAGTATTTCAAAATACTAGAAAGAATTTTTAATGTTCCCAACACAAAGAAAGGATAAATATTTAAAGTAATGAGGTATGCCAATTACACTGATGTGATCATCACATATTATGTACATGTATTGAAATGTCGCACTGTGCCCCATACACATGTATAATTACTATGTTCCAATTAGAATAAAATATACATTAAAATAGATATATGTATATATACAAATATAAATACACAAATAACATACAAATAATTATGGATATAAATTAAGTAAGCACTCCAGTTGAAAAACTGGCAGATTGGGCCAGTTAATTTCTTTCTCATATTCAATTTAAAAACTCATCTGCATCTTTTTTTTTTTAATGTGATGCAGGGATTGAACCCAGGGGCATTATACCTTTGAGCTAAACCCCTACCTCTATTTTTATTTTTTATTTGGAAACAGGGTCTTGTTATGTTGCTGAGGCTGTTCTCAAACCTGTGAGCCTCCTATCTCAGCCTCCCAAGTACTGGGATTACAGGTGTACACCACCATGCCTGGCTCTCATCTATATCTTATTGATAAAACATATTTAAAACAGAAAGATCCAATGTGTTAGTCAGATTTCTGTTGCTGTAACAAATACCAGAGATAATCAACGTATAAAGAGAAAAGTTTTATTTTGGCTCACAGTCTTAGAAGTTTTAGTTCGTGATCTGTTGGCCCTTTTGCATTGAAGAACTGTAGCATCACATTGTGTCAGAAGTGCATGGCAAAACCAGAGAGCAAAAGAGAAGAGGAGGAAGGGTCTGGCGATCCACCATCCCCAGCACCAATGACCTAAAGACCTTCCAGTAAGCCCCACCATTTCCCAATAGTATAAGCTGAGAACCCATCCTTTAAAACATTCTCCTTTGGGCTCCATATTCCAAATCCAAATTATAGCATCTACCAATGCTGAAAAACAAAAAGTAGAAATATGTATTTTTTTTTTGCAATACTGGGGATTGAATCCAGGGGCATTCTACCTCCAAGCTGCACCCCTAGCCCTATTTTTATTCTTTATTTTGAAACAGGGTCTCACTTAGTTGCGGAGGGTCTCACTAAGTAGTTGAGGCTAGCAGTGAACCCGGATCCTCCGGTCTCAGCTTCCCAAGTACTGGGATTACAAGCGTGTGCCACCACGCCCGGCGAAAAATGTATTTTTAACCAAACAAAATCTTAAATAGTTATATTAGTATCACATTAAAAATATTAAAAGTCAAAGAATGGAAAGTGATGTTCCTAACCAAATGAAAGTTGGTAGACTGATGTTAACATCATACAAAGAAAACCTTAAGATAAAAAAGTATTATTATAGATAGACAAGTTAAAATATTGTTTTTAAAGATATTAATTCACCATATTTCAAATTTATATGTATGAAATAACAATACTTCAAAAATACATCAAGCAAGAATTAATAGATCTACAAAAGAAAGAGAAATGCAGATAATGGAATATATAATCATACTTTTCAGTAATTGACTCAATCATACAAAAATCGCTGCTCATAACACAATTTAAATATTTAATTTTTCATTAACTTGTACATTTAATAAAATATAGACCAATTCTCCTGTGCTTAAATGTCATTGTGGTTATGTACTTTCCCAAAAATATAACTAATTATAAGGAACTCTTCACAAATACATGCTGGACAGAAGATAAAAGGTAAACTGACAAGACAATAGCATGTCAGACATAATTGTCTTATAATTAAATGGAATCTGGCATGGTTTACAAGTAAATCAACCCTTATGGAGGTGAAATGTCATAGACATAAAGGTTTGTTATGAGCTCAATATTCTTTCGTACTAACCCATGTAGTTTTGCATTTAAGCTTTGATGGTCAGTTACTAGAGCCAAGCTTGGTCTTCAGAAGTTAAAAGTTTATGTTTATTCAGTTGATGAGTCCCTTAGCTCTTTCGGGGTACATGGGAGTAGAAACTATAACCAGGTTCTCCATAGTCTGTGCTCACACATGCTGTAATAATCTAACCGTGCTGTGCAAGGTCTTCAAGACGAAAGGAGTGACATTTCTGGGTCACATACAGGAGGAAGTTCTAGAAGGAGGAAATCACATCCTTGCACATCTTCCATTTCATCCCTTCATCTGGCTTTGGAACAAGGCCACCAAACTGGCTTCTAGCCATCTGCTCTTCTTACTGGTCACCTGGCACTTGAGCAATTTCCTTAACTTCCCCAAACCTCAATTACTTCACATGTAAAATAGAAATCATAGTATCAACTGCATGGGCTTGAATATTAAAAAAGGTATCATCTACAGAAAGCTTTAACCATAGATATTAATAGTCTTCTTTTCCTTCCTTGAATCCCTCCATTACTACTACCCCTGGAACTAATGTTTCACTTGTTACCCTTCTAAGTAAGCACGAGATTAGATAGAGGACTAAAAACGATGGTCCCCATCTGAGCGCATGGTATGTGCAGGTGCTTCCTCTGTTCCAGGCACCAGCTCTTAACGCCCTCAATGTCCCTGCTGCAGTCACAGTCTGGGTAACTTAGATGCCAAGCTTACCAGCCAGGGGAACTGTATTGTCCCTTTCTTTCTGTAGCCAGGGCTTTGTGCATTGTTTTGTGTTCAGTGAACACCAGATCACTATTATTATCGTCATGATTGTGACTGATGACCATAATAAAACAATCTCAGGTTTTCGCAGATGATGCCCACTCTCCTCGAGCTGTTTGGCGGTGTCTGTCCTATTTTCTCAGCCTGATCTAAAACAGATCCCCGAGCTGTCTCTTAGTTGATAATGTCTTTCCTAACTCATTTGATTTCACTCATTTTTCCCCTCCAGATTTTAAATGATGAACAAGTTCTACACGGACTCTTCTCAGAACTGATTTAGCTTAGATTCAGTGGCAGTCTTGCAGGATCATGGAGAGACTGCTAAGTTTAATGCCACAATCATCTCAGCTCCCACAGAGTATTCATTTCATTGTCAGCTGGTGGGAGCAGGCAATTGCTGCAGTAGAAGGCTGATTCCCTTTAGTAATGAAGCAAGGCACTGGGACATTTTCATTTCTGAATTCCAAGTGAGTACACATTGTCATTTCAGATGCTATTCCAAGAGCTATCATTTGCTGGAGTACATCTGGTACCACATTTATTTACAGCATTCTAATTTGTCTTTAAATCTTAGGGAATGTGGGAAGAAACAGAGGTTATTGATTTTGGATCTGGAGTGCTCGGTTAGAAAGATAGAGACAACTTTTATTCTCCAAGGAACGAAATGCTCAATTTCTCATCATTTCTGATACTGAGGACAGCGTTAGAAAGAATAATTGAAAATAGGTAATGGACAATCAGCCAGAGGGTTTATTTGATAGCAAAGAGACATCTGAGTCCCAGGGAGAGAAAATCAAGTTGTAAGAGAGGCAAAGTGCTACGGTGCAGTAGTAATGGGAAATTGTGCCAATTTTTACTTTGATATTGAACCATCTCTTGTCCTGCACTAGATGAGATGGTGAGCACTATTTTCTTGTTTGGTACTTTTTTTTAAAGAAAGGAAAAGAAAATGGAAGAGTGCTATACGATAATGATAATTGCTTTACCCTGAGAAAATTCATAAAGCAAGGGAAAATTATAATGTGACACTGAAACATGAATTGAATATAATTAAACAAGTTATTGCACATACAACCACAGATTGGAAACTTAAAAATTCAGACTAGAAATTTTTACCATCAGGATGTCATAAAAGTAGAGTGACATTTCTGAGAAACTCCAGGAAGATCACGTGAACCAGAGCTTTCATAGCCTCCAATCAAGAGATGATTATAGTAAAAGGACTGCTGGTAAATATCACTGCGTATATTAGGTTTTACACTGAAGACTAAACAAAGATGAGAATAAAGGCGGACAATTAGAATTTAAATGTTAAGCACTCTGAAAAATTAGAAATAACACAAAAATGAGAGGAAAATATGAAGGTAACAAGTGGGAAAAAGAGAATAAAGCCTTTAAAACCCTTGTGAAATATACATTATCTTTGAACAAATGGAGAGATATTCTGTATTTTTAGAAAAGATCAACAAACATCAAAAAGACATAAATTCTACCCAAGCTAATATAAGACTCCAACACATGCCTATTAAAACATACTGTATAGCTTCTAAATTCAAACAATATGGATTGGCACATAAATAGACTGATGGTCCAATGGGACACAATAGAAAAGCCCAAAACAGACACAAGTATATTTGATAATTGATGCATCTTAAAACACTGGGGAAAATAAACTTTTTAACAAAGTATCTTAACTAGAGAAATACTGGAAAGTGTTAAATTGGATTCTTACTTCAAATTCTACATAAGAATAATGCCTCTTAGTGATTAGAGATTTGAATGTTTTAAAGGAATGAAAATTAAGAAGAAATTATGTACATACTAGAAATAAGAGAACTCTATAAACTGGAAATGGATAAGAACTTTCCTAATTATAACTAAAACTCTTGAAGTTATTAAGAAAAAACACTGATAAATTGACCCCAAAAAATTATAAGGCAAAGAAAAAACATAGATAAATTTAATAAACTTGGAGAGGAAAGAAAAGAGATTTGCTTTGCCACTATAGTTAGTCTTTCTCTTCCTAATTCAAGTTTAAGTGGTTTTGAATAAAGAAGTTGGATAAAATTATTTATAAAGTCCCTTTAGTCTAATATTTTAGAACCCTGGTATGTTTAACCTACCTAAATAAAAGTATGCTTGGTCCAATAGTTTGGATCTTGAATGTGTTCCAAGGGCCCATTAAGGCTTGGTCTCCAGCTTACTACTAGTGGAAGGTGGCGGAAACATTAAGAAGTGGGACCTAGTGGGAGCTTAGGTCAGGTGGGGGGTTTGTCCTGAGAAGGGATTAACATCGTTCTCCTGGGACCCCAGTTGGTCTCCAGTTGCTCTTTGGCGTCCTGGTTTCCAGTAGAGTCTCTCTTTCTCTCCTACGTGTGCTCCCACCACTGTGATGCCATCTGCCGCGAGGTCCTCACTAAAGCCAAACTGATGCTGGTACCCCACCCTTGAGCTTCCAGAACTGTGAGTTAAATAAACCTCTTGTCTTTATAAAGTTACTCAAATTCAGGTATTTCATTATGGTGTTGGAAGACGAACACAAATATAGTTTAAGGATTGTGTCCTCATTTTAGGTATGATTTTGTAGAGGCTAATACACATACAAAAGAGGTAATATATTGACTTAGGTAATTCTCATTGCCTGTTAAAAATAAGGAGAATAGCTTTTTCAGGGAGACCTTGTCTTATTACCAGAGTCTTTGGATAGTTTATTTACTTCCATGGTCTTCACATAAGATATGAAAAGGAAGCATTTAATAGTAAGTCTGTGACTAGTTTCCTCCCTCCTGAGGTTAGATTGACCTAAACCCTTGCAAAGACTGATTTAATATACAAGCTAAAAAGATAAACAGGGGTCTTATAGTAATGCTTATAGAAAAGCATACATGGTTTGTTTAATTTGATTATTGTAAGTAATCTGAAATTTAAGGATTTTATGCCACCACCATGATAAAGAGTGGGATTTAGTTATGCAACCAGAACAGGACTATGTAATTAAGGAGGTATATAGTTTTCGGAGACCCCACACTCAGTGGTTTCTCTGTGTTAACTTGATTGACATCTGATTACATGGTGTAACTCTGAAATGAAAGGAACTCAGGTGCAAGAAATGGTATTTTGAAAACTGCAGCTGATGTTTGGGATCTTCTTTGATAATCATTAACAAAGCTTGAGGCTGAGGAAGACTCATTTCATGTGAATCTGAGAATTCAGGCCTATGTGTTTGTACAGGACTAATGAATAATATAAGCAATGGGACCTCTCATTTTCTTTCAAAGAAGATGCTGACACATTCTTTACATAACTATTTCTTCTAGACAACCTCCATAGCAGCTGGGGGCCCAGCACAGTGAAAGCAAAATGTTTCTATGGAACTTAGAATTCCCTGGGACAAATACGTGGCTTCTCAGAGAATGGGCTCAGTTTAAGGCTAGAACTTCAAAAACCAAAGGCATGACTCCCTGGCATGTTCTATAGACTCCCTTTCAAATATGGTCTTCAGACTTATATCAAGGGCTCTGCAGGGATCCGATCCTAATAGAGCTTATAGAGAATACCTGCAGCATAAGCATTTATTGATTGAAAACAAAAAGGACCTTGAGATTTTGAAACAAGGTGTGTAGTGTTAAAGTTCACATTGTTATAGCATTGTAAAAGCGGCCACTATTTTTGGGGGGGTTGGAGTCTTCATGTAAGATATTTATTTATATAACCTATCAATCATTTATACCTCTTTACTATACAGCAAATGCCAATTCTAGATGCTTTCACATAAATGTTGGAATCATTCTTTTGAGTATTATCCACTTGTAAAATAACTGTCTTTATGTGCTTTGCATTTATAAATTGTGTACATAATGTTCATCTGTTCTCTACTTTTTAAAAAATCTTAAAACATTTTTCCGTTTAGGTAAAAAAGGTGTGATCCAATGTGGAAAAAAAAAACCACTCTTCCTGGCACAGCTCTTGCTGCAAATTAATGAATGGTGTTTTGGTTCACTAGCCGGCATCAGTTCCCTAGAGTTTATCACATTAAAATTGTGTATTTTACCTGTTACCATGAGTATCAGACTCTTCCTACGAAGGCAGAGCTGCCATAGAAGGCCATACCTGAAGCCCTAGATAAACCCAATAGGAAAATGCATGCCTCCTCATCAGGAAAGCGAAGGGGGAAAAGTCCGCAAAGCAAAATCACATAAAGATGAGGGTTTGAAATTTGGAGGTTATGAAATCTCTTGAGTGATGGTTCTCAAAGTCTCTGTATTATACTGGTTAAGTAAATATATATCTGTACATTATGAATGCATGAATATTTTTTCTACATCACACCTAAAGTGATAAATTTACTCAAATCCATTCAATTGGTAAATGTTCTTAAGTCATTTTATGTTAGGGATACAAGTAGTTGACAAGATAGATACAGCTCCTTCCCTTAGGGAGACCATTATCTCAAACTCAAGACAGACATTTAATTAAGCACTCAATTGCCTCTGCAATTATAATTGTGATAAATTTCTTGAAGGAGAGGAGCCGTGTGCAATGGAAGGTTGGAAACAGATGACCTGACAAGAAGTAAGGTTCCAAGAAGCTTCTTTAACTGCCTAAGATCAAGAAACTTAGAAGCAACAGAACAGAAATTTGAATAAGTATAATATTCCTCTGACTCACTTCATTTACTACCTCCAACCACACAAAGCATTATGTGAGCAAAAAGGAGGGTGTATTAGTTGTTTATGGCTGCTGTAACAAATTACTGTAATTCCAGTGGCTTAAACTAACATGACTGTGTTTATTTCCCCAATACATATCTCACTGGGTTAAACCCAGTTGTAAGCTGGTTTGTTTCTCTTCTGGAGTCTGTAGAGAGAATCTGTTTGCTTGCCTTTTCCACCTGCTGGAGACAGTCAACATTTCTTGACTCACTGTCTAATTTCTTCATCTTTGAAGCCAGCCCCGGTGGGTGGAGTCTTTCTCCTATCACATCACTCTAACTTACTCTTCTTCTTTCCTCTTCCATTTTGAAGAATATGTGATCTTGTCAAACCCATCTGGATAATCCAGAATAATCTACCAATTTAAAGGTCAGTTGGTTGGCAGCATTCACTCCATCTACAAGCTTAATTCCCCTTTGCCATGTGTGATAACATATTCACTGGTTCCAGGGATTAAGATATGGACAACTTTGGGAACTGATATTCTCCCTATCCTATAGGAGGATATTAACTGTGACACAAAGTAGAAGGAATGAGAAGCAGAACTTGGTGGGAGGGAGTGTGACAACTAGGGAAATGGAATAAGATAAGCAGAATATGGAAAAAGGAGTTCAAGGCATCAGAGAGGAGTAAGGAGTTGGGTTGCTTTTCTTCAGACTATGGCCACTCTAATGGGGGAGGTGGTAGAAGGAGCAGAGTAGATACTAGTTCTGATAAGTTAGATTACAGTGGCCTGGAAGGGAAGGGATGGAGTTGGGATTCATCCCATTTACAGTGCACAGCACTGAAGAAGTCAACAAGCCAGCAGCATGGCTAGGCTCTGCTTCAGATTCGTCTCCTGTCAGAGGTGGAAAGAAACATGTTCTCCATGACCTACTAGAAACATGTGCAACCAGGATACTGGCCAATGCCCTGCTGGGGATGCAGAGCAGTGTACCCTTTGGACAACCAGAAGCACATTCAGGAACAGGCAGGGCCCCCGTGGAATCAGCCCTGGGCACGCAGTCCTGCTCGTTTTGGTTATGACCTCTCCTCATGTTTATCTTCAAGATGAACAAAAAAAATTATTTTAAATTGCCACACCTTCCGTAGGTAAAAATGCAATTGTCTGGTGTGTGTGTGTGTGTGTGTGTGTGTGTGTATGTGTGTGTTACTGAGGATTGGACCCAGAGGCGTTCTACCTCTGAGCTATGCTCTCAGTCCTGTTTTATTTTTTATTTTGAAACAGGGTCTAAGTTGTAGAGGGCCTTGTTAAGTTGCTGAGGCTGGCCACGAACCTGTGATCCTCCTGGGTAGCCTTCCAAGTACTGGCATTACAGGTGGCATTACAGGTACTACCACACCTGGCTGGCTGTCTGCTTTTTAAGCCCCAGAAATATGTCATTAGTTTTATTACAGGATCAGCCCCTCAGGTCAAACCAACCCTTTAATTTAAGGGGAAAAAACCCACTATTTGTAACATCTGGTTCATGTCATTTTTTTCTCTTGGTTTATCTTCTATTAATTTGGAGCATACTGGTGCAATATAACATAGCAACTTCACATAGTACATGGGTTTTGAAATAATCCTGACTAATAATATAAAATTTTCCCAGCATAAAATAGTTTTAAAAATGGAAGATCCCTAATTTTTCATAGTTGAAAACTAGTAAACAAAGGGAAGAATGAATCATTTATCCTACCTTTCCCATCAAATATGTACCACTGAATTACTATGGATTGGTAGAGATGTTTCTAAGGAAATTCCAGAAAATAAATGGAAAGGAAATAGTAGAAGTAAAGGATTATCATTATGCAATTCTTAATGAATTTCTGAAGCTAGACAATAATCATCAATGCATGTAACAACGCAAAGAAGTCATATTGGACAGTACATGCCCTTTGATGGTATGATACAATCAAACCTGGGAAGTCCTCCTGCGGGAAAAGGAATCCTGATTTGACCGAAGCTTTTAGATCAGCTCCCAATTTAATAAGTATGGGTTACTTATTAATCCATAGTTGGAACATGTTAAATGACAACTGAGAATACAATGACAAAGTCCAGACTACAATACAAACAACTTATTTTCTTCAGCAATTAAGTAGAAAAGGAGAAAAAAAAAAGAGTGACAGAAGGAAACTGATAAATTAACAGAGACGAGAAATAAAGCAACAAAGTTCAAGGTGGATCTCATTGAATCTTGATTCAAAGAAACAACTGGGGAAATTTATATTTTATATTTATTAGCAATTGAAAATGTGACAACTGCCAAGGTATTTGATATTCAATATTAAGTAAGTGTTTCTTCATTCTTTGGATGCCATTTGAACACTTAAATGTTACAATAAAAACCTTTTAATGTAACAGGATTATAGTTATATGATTAAAACTTTTTAGGCACACATATGAAATGTTAACAGATGAAATCATATGACACGAGGGTTTGCTTTTTACAGTGCAGCTGGATAGATATCAGAGTGATGGGAATCACCATGCTCTTTTTGTTTGAAATTTCTCACAATAAAATGTTAAATTATTTACTCATTTATTTATGTATTTATTACAGTGCTGGGGATCAAACCAAAAAGTTATTTAAAGTAAAGATAACATGACTGTCACCATTTTTCCTATTAATTAATTTATAAAATACTATATTCTTGTGAGTTTTTTTAAATTCAGCATAACTTTTTGAGATCTCTTATTTATTCTTCTTTTGGAGGTATCTTATTTAAATTAAGTCCAGCTTATCACCCAAGTAATATTCACTAAAACATTTACTTTTTATTTTCTAAATAATCACTACATTCAATATGTCACCACATGTCATAAATTGAGTTCAAGGACAAAACTTTGAGTTTAATAATCAACACACACACAGTCAATTACCTCTCATTCTGTCTGGTAAAATTATGCTATAGTCGACATATTTAAGGGAAACTACGTAACTATTAACCTTAGAACCTATAAAAATACCAAATAGGCAGTAGTCATCACTGTGGTCTGTGAATTATGACTCCTGCATTGTAGCCTGGCTTCAACGATCAAACTGTCTGCTTTTGTGGCAGTGAAACTTGTTTTTGGAACAGTGCTAATGACACTCACTTGAAGGAGAGTTACGGGAAATGATACACACTTTGAGAGTTTGCTGTGTTTGTAGGCAAAAAGAGAAAAATCGGTTAAGTCTGCTCTAAAGAACAATACTAGTTCTTTAATGTCACTTCTTGCAAATATTTCCAATTTAGTTTCTCCCATCTTTTCTCTTGTAACAACTCATGGATATAAGTGAGAACATTAAAGTCAGACATATGCATTTCTTCCATAAATAACAAATAAGAATGAGCAGAAAAACATTAAGCTAAGAATGGCTGAAACTTCAATTACTTCTACAGGACCTCATTTTGTTCTTTTGTTCTCATTTGTTTCAAATCTTACATGCCACCTCAAAAACTCACTTGACTTTGAAGCCAGGCTGGATACCTAAAGTCTCAAGTTCACGGTTAAGCTGCTTCTCCTCTTTGATATGTATGATATAAACCACTGGGTCACAGGAGCTCCCCTGCTTGGGGAAAAGAGTTTTAGATTGTCTACTTAAGAGAGAAGCATAGAAGCTGGGTGTGGTGGCACACACCTGTAATCCTAGTACTTGGGAGGCTTAGAAAGGAGGATAGCAGGTCTAAAACTAGCTTTAGCAATTTAGTGAGACTCTCAGCAACCTAGTGAGAACTGTCATGGGGGGACATGCTAATTCTGTGGGTTCTTGGCCTCCATGATGAATAAAAATTTCAACACGTGCCATCAGAAAAAGGCAAAGATTTAATTAATTTAAGAAAGGTGGGGATACAGGTTCAGGGAGCTGGAGGCCATCTCAAAAAGGGAGAGCGAGACTGCGCGTCCGTCCGTCCAAGCAAGCAAGAGAGCAATTTGCGGCCTGCTCAGTTCTTTTATAGAAGGGGGCAAATAGGGTTGCACAGTGGAGGGCAGGACTTCCTCTTAACCTTCAGGTTTCCCTGGCAACTGATGAGTGGTGGCTGGCTGTCATCTGACCCTGTCCTCATTGACCCTTTGTTTCTAAGGAATCTCAGGGAGAGGAGCCATTGTGATTGAGGGTGTGGACTCATTAAGGCTTCTGCCTAAGACTGAACTCGCCCTATAGGGTAGAGTTAGAGTATCTTCCCAATGTCTCCTTTCTGCCTAATATTCCTTCTATCCTACCTCATCAAGAACCTATTTCAAAACAAAAAGTAAAAATGGCTGGAGGTGGAGTTTGGAGGTGGATTCCCCCTGAGTTCAATCCCCAATTTCATGAGAGAGAGAGAGAGACTTAGACTTGTTTACACTGAAGTCCCAACTTACAAATCCTGTTATTTTAATTTGAAGCCACTACTGACCTATTGGCACAGGTGTGGACTTTGAGGCACTTTGGAAGTGGTGGTTACAGCTTTGTTCTGCTCCAGCCACAGGCTTGTTTCCAGGCTTCTCTGTTTGAGAACTTGGATCTGCAGAAAGCCTAGTTAGAGATACTGGTGTAGTCTCCATCTCCAAAGCAGTTTCTGCTCTGTAAAACCATCCCAGAAAAGCAGTGCTCTGGGGTTATGACCTCATTACTATGGTACTCAAATCAAACAAAGGAATTTTTTAACTACAACCATCAAACTCATTGAGGATCAACCCCTGAGGAGCTGCAGCTCATGAAATGGTTTGAACTGAGACCTTGGCAGTAGCTAATGAGCTATTTTCATTCTCTTTAATAATGAAATCTTCTTCTTTTAGTACACTTCTTATAACCTTAGAATATAGGGCTGCTTTACTGAGCTATGACCAAGATCAATTTTTACTTAAAGTCTTCATCATAGTGGCTGGTTTCATTGCCTTAGATATTATCCATATGTCGAAGATATTTAATAATCATTAGTGACTAAAGGTCCTAAGTAAGGAGAGAGAAACAACGGGTATAGTGATTTAGATATCTACAAGAAACTGACTGTTTCACATTTGTAAGGTTTGTAATGTTCAAGAATATCTGCCGGGCGTGGTGGCGCACGCTTGTAGCTTGTAATCCCAGTACTTTGGGAGGCGGAGACTGGAGGATCTGGGTTCGCGGCCAGCCTCAGCTCTCGCGCTGTCTCTCCCTGTCTCTCTCTCTCTCTCTCTACTTAGTGAGGCCTCCGCAACTTCATGAGATCCGGTTTCAAAATAAAGTATAAAAAATAGGGCTGGGGGTGTAGCACGGAGGTAGAACGCCCCTGCGTTCAATCCCCGGTACCGCAAAAAAAAAAAAAAAAAAAAGAATATCTTCACCAAACAATTCCCTAAAGATGTGGGAATATTTGTTTTGCAAAATAGAAATAACTTCATTTTCCCTCATTATATAAAAGGAATATACACTCATAGCAAACAACTTAGAAAATACAAACATATACAAAGAAGAAAATTAAAATCACTTCAATCTCACTACTGAAAGATAATTTCTTCTCACAGCTGGCAACACGTCTTTTCAGACTTTTAAATATATTTATTTGTTCTTACAAAAATATGATCATACTACATGTTGATTTGTAACCTCATTTTCTCTCTGAAACTACATCTACCCACATGTGGTGCCTTGCCTAGGCATGGGAAAAGGGGAACTGTGTGCCATGTATCAAGGGGGTGGGGGTATAAGATGGGATAGAAGAAATAAAAGAAAGGAGACAAGCATGGAAGGGAAGAAAGAGGGACTGTGTAGCTTTAAATCCAGAAACTCTATGATCATTCTCACCTTCACCCTGCCTCCAAGCCTGAATTCTTAAAAGGTCCAGTAAGTCTTAGAGCACCATAAATCCAGTTAATTGGTGCGTATATATTTTGTTGGCTTGCAGAATGTATTTTAGACTGATGAAAGAAGTCTAAAAAATATTGTTCAAGGCCCAATGATATGGGTAGAGCCTAAATGCTATTCATTCAAACAGATAAAGTCAGCCTGAAGATTTTGAAAAGAACCAGACCAGCATCCCTACTTTGTGTGCTCATTAGACTGATGCCACCCCAGGTACCTTTCAGGTACCCACCCCATTTGCTCACTATTTTATAAAGTTTCCTATAAAAGGTGAGTTATACACCCAAAATTGCGCTTGTACTGGCTCTCTGTCTGTCTCTTTCACTCTGGAGATGGCCTGAATTCTCCCTTGAATGTGTACCTCTTGCTTTCCTTAACCTGTCTGTAGCTCTCCTTTCTCTCTCTCTCTCTTTCTCCCTCTTTTTAAAAAATATACTTTTATTGGTGCATTGTAGTCTCACATCATAATGTAGTTCAGAGTGATAGGCACATACATGTGATGAGGTAGAATAGAAAAGATAGAAATATTAGGCAGAAAGGAGACATTGGGAAAGTAGAGATGTAAAATTTTGAAAGTTCATAATCTAACTCTACCCTATAGGGTGTGTTCAGTCAGGCAGAAGCCTTAATGAATCTGCGCCCTTAATCACAATGGCTCCTCTCCACACCTGAGATGCTTAATGTAAATAGGATGGGAAAAGAGGACAAAGGCCAGACCCCCACTGCCTATCTGTTGCCAGGGAAACAGGACTAAGAGGAAGTCCTGCCCTCTACTGTGTGACCCTACCTACCCCCTCCTATAAAAGAACTGCAAAAGCACAGGGACGCTCTCTTGCTCACCTGGATGGATGGACCCTGCGCAGGGAGACTCCCTCTCCCTTTCTTAGATGACCCCCAACCTGTATCCCCACCTTTTTAAGTTAATTAAAACCTTTGCCTTTTTCTGATGGCACATGTTGAAATTCTTATTCATCATGGAAGCCAAGGACCCCTCAGAATTAGCATGTTTCCCCATGACACATGCACACAGCCACACAGCACTTGGTGAGCTTCCCCCCAGCTTCCTCCCCACACCCTCCCCTTCCCCATACATGATATTGAGAGTGGCATTGGTAATTTCACATATGTACATAACTTCAGGAGAACTGTTTCTTTCATTGATTCTTCCTCCTCCCCCATCCCACCACCCTACTCTTTGTCTTGGAAATTCTTTTTTAGCCCATGTCCATTCCAGGACACACACATACACACACACACACACACACACACACACACACACACACATCTTTCCAACTGTTCTTTTATACAAGGGAAACATAAGGATATTGAATAATGCCTGGTCAGAAGATTTTCTATTTAGAAACAAAGGGTAGCGAAAGATTATTATCAAAGTATTTAGAAATATCAGAAGTATGTTTGTTTCACAAAAACTTCCCCATATGGCTAGAAACAACATTCCTGAATTCTGTCTTAAAATTTCCGATCCATGCTCATGTTTTGCATGAAGACACTTTATTGCCTGCTGGTTAGGGTTAGTTATGCATAAATGTATTGCTTTCCAATTGCTCGGTGAGGTTTCTGTGTCCTTGTTGCTACGTAAAAGCTGAATAAGAAGATAAAATTCAAATGCTTTTCTTTTTAATGTCAGGAATCATAAAAATGAGATAGCGCTGCTGGAGGAGGCTTGGATCACACAGTGTATCCAAGTTCAGGTGGCCTGGGGAAGCTATGAGGCATAAGTGACTTCAAGTTTTTTTTTTTTTTGACAAGAATGAGACTTTAATCAGTTTTAAGTGGAGTTTATAACACTAAGAGATAAAGGGTTATTAACAAACACAATTTGTTAGACTGTGTGTGGCAGCAACAACCTGACTATTTTGGAGGCTGGTAAAAAAAAAAGCCAGGTATATTCCAACCTAATTTTCTTAACTTAGACTAAATTTACTAGATATTTATAATCCAAATTCATGTACTGTTATCTTGTCAAATATAATAAGGCTTATCCTTTTGTCATGTGATCATAGCTCAGAGAATGGTAAATATAAGCCAAAAATATTGAAGATTTATCTACTTAATGTTTATTTCACCAGTGGAGGAATTAAAAGCTGGAGATGTGACCTTTTAAAATTGTATAGATAGTTATTGGCAGCTGTGGTGGCAACCCATGGCTCTCTATACCTAGCAAGTCCACTAGACAACATAGTGTTTTAACTATGTCTTTTGTTTTCTGTATTTTGATATTTTGACTTTAGGTTCTTTGCTGGGTCCATGGAGGAATTGTCCAATTATTAGAGATGGGAAAGGCTTTCCTGGTAGCATGCTTTTCAGATGCAAACCAAGCATTGAAGAGCCGCCATCCCTAACAACCTCTTTACACAGGTTGACCCTGCCTAGTCTATTCCTGTCTGTGAAAACGACAATAAAGTCTCTTCCCTACATTCCCTCCTCTCCCCCTGCTTCCTGATTGATCTTGGTGTTTCTATGTGTGGCACCCCATGGCACAGAATGCCCCTTTCTCCTGGGATAACAAATTGTCTTTCCAATGGCAGTCTTCTGGTGTGTTGGCCTTGCCATGCCTGGATATTAACAAAAACCATCTCTATTAAAACACATAGATCTTCTTAACTATACAGACCTCAGTTATGCTACTACTATCAAATGGCATTACCTGTATAGAGGTTATGATCATTGTCTCTGGTTCTTCTAGAACAGAAACTTTGCAAAACTACAAGACCACTTAGGTCCAACTCTCCAACGTATAGGCATGGGCAGAGACTACCTTAGCAAGATCCCCAAAGTTTAGGAAATAAAACCAAGAATCAATAAGTGGGATGACATAAAATCAAAAAGCTTCTTCACTTCAAAGGAAACAATCCAGATCATGAAGAGAGAGAGACTACAGAATAGGAGAAAATCTTTGCCAGCTACTCCTCTGTAGAAGACTCATATCTAGAATCTATCAAAGACATAACACCAAATATGTTACACAATAAAAAATGGGCAATTGAACTGAATAAAAACTTCTCAAAAGGTGAAATACAACTGGCTAATAAATATATGAAAACATGTCCATCATCATTAGCAAACAGGGAAATAGAAATCAAAACTACACTGAGATTCCATTTAACCCCAGTTAGAATGGCAATCAGCAAGAAAACAAACAATAAAGCCAGGTGCTACAGTGGCACACACTTGTAATTCCAGGATATGAGAGGCTGAGACAGCCTCAAAAATCCAGAAATGGAACAAACATATGACCCAGCTATCCTACTCCTCAGTATCTTTCTAAAATAATTAAAGTTAAAATACTATAGTGATGCATGCATACGCATGCTTATAGCAGTGCAATTCACAATAGCCAAATTATGGAACCAGCCTAGGTGTCCATTAACAGATGAAAAGATTAAAAAAAAAACCATGGAATTTTTCTCAGCCATAAAGAAGAATGACATTATGTCATTTGCAGGAAGATGAATGGAACTAGAGAACATTATGCTAAGTGAGATCAGCCAGTCTCAGAAAACCAAGTATCATATGTTTTCCCTCATTTGTGGAAGCTAGAGAGAAAATAGGAAAGAAAAGGGACTTCATGATAATAAGGATACCAGTAGACTAATGGAAGGGAATTAGGGGAGGGAAGAGAGAAGGGGGAAAAGGAAGTTTGAGGAAGGAAACAGACAAAATAATATTATGTCCATATATTCAGGCATCACTAACAACCTTACTAGCATGTATGGGGTGGGATGAGGGAGTTAGTGGAATGAGGTTAGGAGGGAACCACACCAAGAGATGTTGTGTGCATATATGAATGTATGTATCTCTTTGAATCTCACTACAATGTATAATCATATTGTACCAACAGAATTTAAAAAAAAAAGAATACTGTGACATCCCCAATCATTCAAATGGACCTCAAAGAGTTCAGAACCACTCCTCAGTTACACTATTATGTACATATTCAGTATATAAAAATTATGGCATGAAATATGTATGAATTGTATACATTTCAAACTTGCCTTCCTTTAATTTATTCTTTTCTTCTTTCATATTCATATAGAGTTGGCAAGTCAGGTTTACATGAGAGTCTCTGGTTACCTGTTCTATTAAATTCCACGCACACCAGGCATAAGTCTTTTTGGCTTTGTTAGTCCTGGGCTACTTATGACAACGATCTCATAACATGCTAGGAAAGAGAGATGTGCCGAAAATCTACATCATTTACCAACTGTACTCCCATGAACACATGGATGGTTCCACCTACCACCAGACAGTAAAATAGAAAGAAGGCTTTGAGAAAGATTTGTAAAAGCGTTCAGGAATTTCCAGAGCAAGCAGAAGTTTTCATATCAAATCAGAAAAATTTGTTCTTTTAACCAGAGAGTTTTAGAAAGTTTTTCCTTAGCTCTTACATTGAACTACAGGACATTTTTATTTTTATGGGTGAAAAATGATTAAATGTTGACAATTAGCCGGGCGTGGTGACGCACGCTTGTAATCCCAGTACTTTGGGAGGTGGAGACCGGAGTATCCGGGTTCGCGGCCAGCCTCAGATCTCTCTCTCTCTCTCTCTCTTTTTCTCCCTGTCTCTCTCTCTCTCTCTACTTAGTGAGGCCCTCCGCAACTTCATGAGACCCGGTTTCAAAGTAAAGTATAAAAAATAGGGCCGGGGGTGTGCGGAGGTAGAACGCCCCTGGGTTCAATCCCCGGTACCACAAAAAAAAAAAATGTTGACAATTCCCCAGTTCAGTGTAACAATGGAGTAAATAGGGATTTTCTCTGCCAAGTGCTCCTTCCTATCAAAGTAGAACTAGAAAAGTGGGACCATAACAATAAAAGGTGAACGCTTTACTCATATTGAATCTTGCCCTTAAATTATAGATGAGAGATTATATACAGCATAATTCTCACTGGCAAATTCTTAGAAATGGGAGAGAAGGCAAAACAGGCAGATCAAAACTCTATGCTAAAAACCTTAGCTAAGAAGACAGGAGCTCATACAACTTGCTTTTCAGAGTTCGTTTTCTACTTTGGTATTAATTCTTATCCCTGTCATCTCTAATCTCACAATTACCGAGCTTTTCGGTAGCTTCTGTTGATGGTCTGATAACATTATTTTTACATCTTCCTCTAACAGAAGATGAATTTCATATTGGTTATAAGAAAACACTGATTATGAAATACTTGCAGAAGTTTCCTCGGTATTTTCTCTCTGCTGTTGTCTTTTAGCATGGTAGCTTTTGCAAAATGGATAGAGCAGCTGGTAAATAAAGATTGTATTAGTAAAGATCTGTGCTTCCTTAGAGGAAAGGAACTGATTGAAGTGAAAAAGAATTTCTGTGTTGTTTCTCTTAAAACTAACATTAGGAGAGCAAATCTCTCAGGAAATTTACTGTGTCTCTAAAACTCCTTCTGTTTGTAGATTTAAGTCTTTGGTGTCAAAAAAACACCTTCCATTCATAAGCAGTATCTGTTGTTCTTTTCTCCTGACATTTGGATAGCTAGATAACATTAATAAATTCACTTTGGAGATTGTTATATGTAATCCATATAATCTTCATTTATCATGAACAATTGAATGGATGACCCAAGAGACCCACCTTGGTCAGTTCTTCAGAATATAGTCTCTGACTAATCCTTGTGCAATTTCTTAGTACTGTGTTATGAGGAAATGCATACTTCTTTGGTTTGTTCTGTTTGAGAGCAAAGATATACTTTCTAATTGCCTATGAGCTTGAAATATCAAAAGTCAGAAATAGAAATAGGATGGCCCTGACCTTAATAACAGCTCCACAATAAAACTTCCTGGTCATAACAACGACGCTACGGCCAGCTCTTACCAAAGAATTAATTGCAGTCTGAGATAAAGCCTGCAGTAAAGTCAATGGTTTGTCTTTAGTCGTTTATAAAAATGACCAATGGAGTTGCCTGCAGATTTATTCTATTGACAGAGGTAGGAATGCCCAGAGGCCTCCCATTTCATTAAAAATAAGGTATTTATTAACAAATGAGAGGTTGAAATATGTTTAAACTCCTGGAAACTCTAAGCAAAAAGCTCAAAGCAACAATAATGGACATTTATAAAGATTTGTGAAATTAAAAGCTGGAAGCATCAGCTATTCATCAAGTGCACTACAAAGAGTGAGAAGGGGAAAACATGCGAGCTTAAGGTACGGGAAACTTAGACATGAGGTCTAAGAAAAGGCTGAGCTTTGGTGACGAAGGAAACTATGGTATTCAGGAAATCTGTCTAGGAGGCAAGACATTGGCCTCTGGAGACCAGTGGGATGCTACTTCACTATCTGAGTTTATTTCTAGAATTCTCTTGGTTTTTCTAGTCATTTTTTTAAAATGCTATTAGTTCAGCCAATGGATTATACAGTCTTAGGATGCTTGACACCATTATTAAGACCATTTTTCCAACAAAGTGGTACCCTAGGCTCTGACATCTAGGAATAAACTGGTATCTGTTGTACCTACACATATTCTGCAATCTAGTAAAGACTCATTTAAATTCCAGTTGTATATCTGCTTAAGGAATTTGTGGGATAGTTTCCTCATGTTTGCTTTTAAAATATTAAATCATACTTGCTGACGTGTGTGTGTGTGTGTGTGTGTGTGTGTGTGGTACTGGGGATTGAACCCAGGGGGTATCTATCTCCAAGCTATACCTTCCAGCCCTTTTTGTTTTGAAACAGGGTCTTGCTAAGTTTCTGAGGCTGGCCTAGAACCTGCTATCCTCCTGTCTTAGCCTCCCAAGTACTTGGAATATAGGCATGCACCACCATGCCCATCCCAACTTGCTGACTTTATTTATTTATTTATTCTTTTGTGGTACTGGGGATGGAACCCAGGGACATTCTACCTCTGAGCTACACCCCAGTCCTATTTTCTTTATTCTTTATTTTGAAACAGGGTCTTACTAAGTTGTGGAGGGCCTCACTAAGTAGCCGAGGCTGGCTGCGAACCTGTGATCCTCCTGTCTCAGCCTCCCAAGTACTGGGATTATAAGTATGTGCCACCATGCCCGGCTGCTGACTTTAATTTGAAATTAATTTGTTAGAAAGTTTTTACCTTATTGTAAAGTTTCTAAAATCTCGAGTGAATTAATTCTCATCTATGTTGACCATTATTTATCTGCTACCTAGTCAAAGATTGTTTTAAGGACTCTAGTATAAACTGGTGGTACTATTAGTCCTCAGGAGCCATCTGATGACTAGGAAAGTCTCTATGGAAACCACGTGTGATGTTCAGGTGGCCCAAAGGAGGCTAAATCAGAGCTCCAGAGCTAAGCAGCTAGAAGAAAATTACAACAGAAACAAAAGAAAAATAAGGAAGGCTGGTACTTCCAGACTCTCCCAGCACAAGGAGAAACTTTAATATACCAGCTCATTGACTTTGGTTGATGTTTGGGACATCAGGCCTTATAGGACTACCTAATTCTGCTTTCACTGTAATTAAGCAGACACTATAGGATTCATCTAATGGTTCAGTCCCATTCCTTGTGTTCATGGGGTAATGCTGACGTACGGAAGGACTTCAGCTGCATTTGGCTTCTTTAGTCCTGGACACACCTACAGCTTGGTTTGCAAATCTCCTTTGCTGATGAAGGAGCGAACTGGGTTATCAGTGTGAGTATGAAGAGTATTTTATTGAACTTTTTATTATTAACTTACTCTTAGAAACTGTAAAAGCTATGGTGAATATTTAGGTTCCAAAGATGTCATTTCAAGTGAGTGAAACAAACATGAATTTGAACTGGAAATTATGGCATGACCATAAAGATGTTCAAATTTCAAGTATCAACTTTACTCTCTCTCCCTAAGTAACCATATGCTAGTTAAGCTAATACTAATTTTCAGTAAAGAAGTGTATTATAGAGAAGAGGAGTTGATGGTAGAGCAAAGAAAGAAGAAAAATGTTTGCTAAACACCTTCTAGTCCTGAACTGTAGTTATCAGAACAGGCTTATAATACTCCCCCTACCCCACCCCTATAGACAAAAAGTCCCCCACACTTACTTGGCTAGTGAGATTAAGTTAATCCCAACTAACATCTTTGTAAGAGATGTCACCATGGGTAGAAAAATCTGTGCATACAACAGTGAATCTACCTGGCTTACAAATAAATGCTGCAGTACTTATCGGCCAAGAACTATTTTAGGTACTTTAAGGTTATAAAAGCTTAGCTCATGTTTTGTTTTAGATAGTTCTCTGATTTTGAACCAAAGTGTTTCTTAATTTTGTTATACTAAATGCATTAAAAACAGTTTGATCAGCCAGGGTACAGTAGATAGGGTTTGTTTTCTCTTTAATTTGATTGATTCAAGAGCAATCCAATTTAGCCAATAATCCTTAAGCTATCGACTGAATTAACCATGTTTCAGTTCGTGTTTTGTCATTTTCTTAGCTGGGAGGTCATGATACCACTGGTTGGTTGCCTGTTCTTCATGTGGTTCTGTGTGTTTCGATTTTTCTTTCCACTCCACTTAAATTTGCTTTCAATTAGTGATATCGTTTATCTAAACAGAATCTTTGGGTTTTTTGTTTTTTACTGTTTCTGATTCTATAGACCTTTAATGCTTTTCTTAAGGCTTTCAGGTGGTTTATCTCATTTCCTGGTGTAATGGAAGCTTCTTTCCTAGTTGAGCTCCACTAGAGTAAACATCACTTTCATACTTTGGCCCTGAAGGCCCCTTCCTATCTCATTGACTTTAGACCTTTGGGCTGTAACCACGTATGATCCACTAGCCCATAGGTTTGGACAGTGCTGCTGTCTAGGCTTATGCCCACTGGTCACCTTTCCTTTAAAATGATTACTTTTCAGGTGACAATATACTGTTTTTCTTTTTCAAACTAAATCTTACTTTGTTCTTTCTGTTTCTATTTCAAAACATTTCTGGGAAATTTATATCATCTTTCCATACTGGGCTTAACAACTTCCAATTAGTAATCATTAGCTAAGACAGCTTTTGTGAAGTTCATTTCCTATTTCAGATTAGTAATGAAGTCAAAGTCTGTTCTTCATGTGTGTGTGTGTGTGTGTGTGTGTGTGTGTGTGTGTACTGGAGATTGAACCAGGGGTATTCTATCTCCAAGCTACTCTTAAGTCCTATAGAAACATCATTTACACTTTCCTCTTATCGTCTCTCAGACAACCTTTCCTATAGTTAGTTCTGTTGTTTTCCCTACCAGCATAAGTGTGCTAAGGGCAGAGAATATGGAGCTTTACATTTCCCACAGGGAAGAACGTTCTGCCTTGCACAAAGCAGGAAGTTAGTTAATACTTTGGGTTGCATTATTATGAGTATTTGTAGTAGATTGTGCAAATGCCTCCTTAGAAATACTGCATTCAACGTAACACATAGTTTGTGTTTTTTTCTTCTTAATGTCTTTCAGCTGATGTTTACCACATGTACTTATGCAAATTAATTTGAATTAACATTGTTTTTATAGCTTGAGATGCTGCATTGTGTCTTTTATAGTCCAGGCACATAAAAAGTGTCACATTTATTCTAATCATAATATGAAATTCAATAGGGAAACATTTTTTTTTAGTTAATTGGACATTTCTATCCTGGTGTTTAAGATTCTGATTGCTTTTGTTTTGAGATATTTAAATGTTTTCCCTTGGCATTTTCTAATTATTACATAAAATAACATGAGCAGATGTACAGGAGCAGCGTTTCAGCCTTCTGTCTTATTTTGCCAAGGAGCTCAATGTGATCGTGTTAGACTTGAGGTCTTCATAATTTTTTCCTCATTTTCTATGATAACATATTTTTCTGATATCAAAAGTAAAACAATTGCACTATAAAAAAAGCATGAAAAAGCATAAATAATAAAATCAAGATTAACCATGATCAAGATTAACCCAGATATTATCATTAATTTTTAGGAATATATATATTAATAAAATATGCTTAATTAAACGTTTTCATAAAAAATTAATAAATTCTATTTCTATTTTTAACAACAAATTCTGGCTTTTTGTTTCTCACTTGAAAGCATATATGAGCCAGGAGTGGTGGTGCATGCCTATACTTGGGAGGCTGAGACAGGAGGATCACAGGTTCACATCCAGCCTCAGAATTTAGCAAGGTCTCCAGCAACTCAGACCCTGTTTCCAAAAAAAAAAAAAATTTTAAAAACTAGGGCTGGGGGTACAACTCAGAGGTAGAATGCCCTTGAGTTCAATCCCCAGTACCACAAAAGAAAAAAAAAGGCATATATGAAAAAATGTTCAAGTCATTTTATATTCTTCTGCAATATCATTGCCAATATTTGTTTTTTATTCTGATATTTTGATTTATAATGATTTATTTTGATATGCTTCTTTTATGGATACGAAAGACTTAAAAATTAATATCTTTATAAATCCTGTAAATTACCTTCAAACATACTTCACAATAAATTAATTTTCATTGAGTAAGCAGCCTTAAGCATATAAAGAAGGAAGCTGGTTCTTGCAATGGGCTACTTTGATGTTTAAATTTCTAAAGTTCTATTGTTTGTTTTTGCTTATGTTTATACTTCCAAGATCACTCAATCATTCTCATTGCTGATCTTACAAACTGACCCACAATTTTTAGGTACAGAAATTGTGGTCCTTTCATAGAACACCATAATTAGGTGTGGGCAAAGCACAACTCTGTACAGAAAAGCAATAGTGTAGGGCAGAACGGAAGTGAACAAAGTCCCCTTCATAGCGTGCCATGGAGAAAGAAATGTACTTTCTTTCAATATTTCTATATATATAGTTCTGATAGTATAAATTATGGTACTGAGTTCATTTTAAAAAGTGAGGTAATTACATTGGGAAGATGAGGATAGGGTAGTAGGAATCGTGGTATAAAAGAAGTAGGAATCATGATGTAAAAAGGCTATATCAATTGGGTCTGTTACGATTAGGTTTGGCTGTGTATTCAAGCAAAAATAAAAACGTGTGGCTTAAATAAATTATAGGCTTATTTCCTCTCAGGTGAATTAATTTTGGAGATAGACTTCACAGAGTCGATTTGGAAGTTACCAAGCAGGCAGGGGCCTAGTCACTTTTCGAATCACTGTTCTGTTATTCTAGTATTATATAGACTTCATCATCCTCAAGTCTAAAGGGGTTGCTGGAGATTTAAGCATGCCATCTGGATTCCAGGAAGCAGGAGTGAGGAAGGAGAAAGACTGCTTTTCCATTTTTTTAAATTTCATAACACTCATCCTGAAAAGTACCAAATTATGAGTACTGATCAAATAACTATCACAAAGGGAACTCACCTAAGAAGCCATAAGTAGACCATCACTGGCATCCTAGAAGCCTTCTCTTGCCTCCTCCCCAGAGATTACCAACCCAGACATAATCACTATTCCTACTTCTGCCATTATAGATCAACTTTTCCTATTTGTGAATTTTCTACAAATGGAAATACACACTATATTCTCTTTTGTATTTGTATTCTTTCATGCCACATTATTCTTGTAGGCTAATCCAGGATCTTTTAAGTACTTACACACCATTCAATTACTTAAAAATGTTATTTTATGTTAGTGTACGTTCCATTGTCCCTACCAAAAAGTCACCTGTAAATCCATTATTGCAATTTTGAAGGTAATCTGTCTTCTTTCTCTTTGTTTTTCCTGTTGAGCACTTTTCGTATGATAAGCATAGGTCTCTGTTTTTCTTTTAATTTATATTGCTGGGGTCTTTAGTAATTCTTGTATCTATGAACTGACCAATATCTTTCACCAAGTTTGGAAACTATGAATCCTCATTTCTTTGAAAGTTCTTATCTCTTCAAGAGTACTTATCTCCTCAGATTTATTCTCTTCTGCCCATCTCTGTTTCCATCACCTCCTCCTCCTCTTTTTATCCATTTCTTTTCCTTCTTTTAAGATTCCAGTTTTGCATAAGTTAGTGTATATGCCCCATGACTCTTGCACTGTTCTATATTTCATCATTTTCCTATTTTCTTGATGTCGCTTTCTGATCTAGCTTCTACTTCTCTCATTTGTCCTTCAGTTACATATAATATGCTACTCATCCACCAGTTGAGATGTCAACATCAGTTATTTTATTTTTAGAGTTAGAATTTTTATTTGGTCTCTTGTAATAGTTTTTAGTTCTTGCTCAGATTCTCAATCTTACCTTTAATTTATTTCAACCTATTAGACAGTTAATTTGTCAATATTATTTGAGGATTGGATGATCCTATCTTCCTTGAGAGGCATATATTTTTTTTTTTTTTTTTTTTTTTTTTTGCTGCTGACAGACAGCTAGGGGCACTAGAAATCTGGACTACCCTAGTCCAATGAAAAAATAGGAGTGATTTGAAGCTCAGTTTCCTCCAATATCCCATCAAGGCTAGTTTATTTCTGGTCCATCTTTTTCTCTTAAGGTGAAATTCTTCACAGCCTCAAACTAAAATCTTAGTTTACCAGAGCTACCCTCTTTGGAACACCTTCAACTCCAATTTATATTCCACAATAATTACCTAATAATTGTGTCAAAAACTCAGCCTGGCTTCTCAGAGAGCCCTTGCAGAACCCACAGAGGTCTTGTGCTGTATTTTCCATTTATTCTCCTTGGCTCGCCATTTGTTTTCCATCACTCCGCTTTTCTACAGATTGAGCTATTTTCCAAATTTAAATAATTGTTCCCACTTTTGCTTCTTCCAACTGGTGGTTTCCTATTGTTTCTAACCTGAAGGACTTTGTCACCCCTTTCTTATTGTTGTCCCTTAACCATCCCCACAATTTTGTAAACATCTCAACATGAAGCACCCTTCAGTTACACCTTCCAGTGTGCCATCTGTTTCTTGCTAGACCTTGACAGAAACATGCAAACAGGGAAAATGTAACCACACAAATATGCTCCTTCTTCTCCTGGGCCTTGGTCTCCTTATTTTTAACTGCCTCAGTAAATCTCTATTGTCTCAACTTGTTTCGTTTTTTTTTTAAAAAAAGAATATGTTGTTCATCTTTCTAATTAAATACAGTGCAGGATTTTTGTGAATTACCTAGCCTGAGAATGCAATTCCCCTATGCCTCATTTTAAAAGAAACTGTCCAAGAATCTCACAAAAGTCTGTTTAGTTAAATGCCTGATTGGTCACATGGCTATAACTTACTACAAGGGAGCCTGGGAAATGTAATCTTTCACATAGCTGGCAATATGCCCCGAATGAATGGGAGTTCTACTATAGAAAACAAGTGAGATGATACTGTGCAGAAACTAGCAGAGCACGATCCAGAAGCAAAAAGACATTGTTAAGAGTTTAGAACCCAAACAACAGCTATATAAATATTTTACTTAGAAATGCAAAGAGAAATAGTGTAAAAACTACAGAGTTAAAAGGATTTCTTCCAGGAAGTGAGACTCAAAGGTGAGAAAGCATGGAAAGGGACCATCATTTTTTTTTGATAAATGTAGTTCTAAGAGCTTATATATCCATCTATATATATTATATAGATAATACATAATACTTAGAAATGTAGTACCTACCATATTCAAAATTTATATGATTTGTACATCATTAGATATGTATACTAAGCTGTTTTCTCCCTTTTTTCCTAGTAATGGGTATAGATTTTCATAGATCTAACTAGCTTCCTTTAAGCCCAACAGAATTTTTTTTTCCTGGTAGTGGGGATTGAACCCAGGGGCATTCTACCTCTGAGCTACACCTCCAGCCCTATTTTTTTATTCTTTATTTTGAAAGAGGATCTCACTAAGTTTCAGAGGGCCTCACTAAGTAGCTAAGGCTGGCGGCAAACCTGTGATCCTCCTGCCTCAGCCTCCCAAGTACTGGGATTACAAGTGTGTGCCACCATGCCCAGCTTCCAACAGAATATTTTAAGTGGCTGTAAGTATATATTTCCAGAAGCTGAGAAACAAGCAAAAACAAAGCAACTACAAAAATTATACTTAGGCTTTGACCTCTCTTAATACCTTTCTCAACAACTTTATTAGCTCTCCATCAAATTTTAAAGGCAAAATATGTGAATATCATTCTCTAGTAGATAAATTATTTCTGAGGTCTTTGATCCTATGGCCTAGGAGACCCAGTCCTTATATTATAAATAACTCCTTATTTCTGGGGATCTTCAGCCTCTGGAGGTGAGCATAACATGAGTTACCAACAGATACTACTTAGGGTCAAATTAAAGAAAGAAAAAAGAATTCAAGAACTAAACAGAGTCTATTCAAGGAAACAGGAGATCTCTTTGAACTTGAATTCTCTGTCTCTTATAGGTTACCCTAATTCAGTCACCCTAATTTTCTTCCTATAATAGGTGCCCTTGATCCTCTCCTCCAACCCTCTAGAGCCTCCAAAATGCACAGCCTGGCCTTCCTGCATTTCACTCTAATTCTCTATAAAACACACATGACCTTCTTGAATTTAGGACCCGTACGCCACATGTTACCACATCCCCCTATATATGTAAGATATTGTTCTATATGGTCCAAGAAATGCATAAATGTGTTGAGTGAAAGAAAGGACAAAGTAGCTAGCTTATGGTAACACATTAATTTCTTTTTATTTCTTATCTTGTCACTCTCCAATCAGTCCTGTTAATACTCTAAGACTTTCCTCTCATCTCATTTTGAACTGGTCTGGTTACTCGACTTACCTCCAGTTCTCCAGAATAATGAAGGGGATTCTTTGGTTTTACTTGACTCTGATAGTGAATGGAAATTAAAACAGATTATGTCACTTCTGAGCTCTTTATTTATCTGTAAAAGGAAGATAACAATTCCTGCTGTAACTGCCTTGCAGGTTTCCAAAAGGATCTAATAAGAAATTATTATGAATAAGACTCAATCACTATCTGGAGCATGAAAGGGAGGGAAGGGGGAGGGAATAGAGTGGGATTGGAGGGAGGGCTAAATGTGCAATGTGTGCATGTATGATGTTCATACCCTGACATATATCAAAATGTATAATTATAATTTACAATGCACCAATAAATGAACATAAAAAGTTAAAAAAAAATAAAAAAAAGAAATTATTATGAAAGGTTTCCAAAAGGATCTAATAAGAAATGATTACAAAAGGCTTAAAATCTGCAAGCCAGTATATACATGGAATGTGATCCTATTAGCCAAGCACTGAGTGTGGGTGCATGGGCTCAGAAAGCTTTTGGGCAGAGGGTGCTTTAAGGGCCTCTTACGTTGTCTCTCCCCTTTCTAAGCTCTTCTTCCTGTGATCATCATACATTAGCTACCAACACAATCACTTTCCTGGTCAGGAAGGAAAACATATGGAGCACATGGGCAAAAATAAGAGAAAATAAAAGTTCAAATACCCACTTGGATGCCAAATTGATGTTAGTGTGGACTTTTTTTTTTTTTTTTGCAGTACCGGGGATTGAACCCAGGGGCGTTCTACCTCCGTGCTACACCCCCGGCCCTATTTTTTATACTTTATTTTGAAACAGGGTCTCACGAAGTTGCAGAGGGCCTCACTAAGGAGAGACAGAGAGAGAGAGAGCACTGAGGCTGGCCACGAACCCACATCCTCCGGTTTTCACCTCTCAAAGTACTGGGATTACAAGCATGCGCCACCACGCCTGGCTAAGGTGGACTTTTAAAAATATATATTGTCAACATTCAGCAGAGCCATTCAAAAACTGCATTGCTAGGAACTTGCTAGTTTTGCTGTTTTGTTCTCTAAATATCAAAACTTCATTCTTTCCCATTTATGTCTCGTATTTTTCTGCTCTTTTAGTTGTGTGTGTGTGTGTGTGTGTGTGTGTGTGTGTGTGTGTTTTACTGGAGATGGAACCCAAGGGCATTCTGCCTCTGAGCTACACCCTTAGCCCTGTTTGTTTGTTTGTTTATTTATTTATGCTTTTATTATTTTTATTTATTTATTTTGTGCTGCTGGGGATTGAACCCCGTGGCATTCTACCTCTGAGCTACATGCCCAGCCCTATTATATTTTTTTATTTGGAAACAGGGTCTTGCTAAGTTGCTGATTGCCTTGCTAAATTGCTAAGGCTGGGTTTGAACTTGTGATCCTCCTGTCTCAGCCTCCCAAGTACTGGAATTGCAGTCATGGGGCACCATGCTCCACTTTCTGCTCTTCTATCTTAAATGCTCTTTCTCTGATTTTTCTTTTGTTGCCAACTTAAACTCTATCCTCCTCTTCCACCATCTACCTGGGCCCAGGACAACCTTGATCTCTTTTAGATTCCCCCCTTAAAGTCATGTTATAGCTGACATTATTTTACCTTGTCTGATTTTATCCATAACAGTCTTTTCCAGAAGCTTCTCAATAAACCAAGGATTTGGGGAGCAGCAGTACCCTGCCCTCCACAATTAAGCTTCATTTCTTCTGCTCTTCTTCACTGTCTTTAGTTTTACTTATTTTCCTTGTGCATTACAGCTCAGTTCCAAAAATGCAAAGAGATCTCATAGTCTCTGACTGCTAGAATTTGATCACTCTATAGGTCAACCTCCAAGCCTTTCATTATTTTGAAGTGGGATATGGTCAAGGTCACAGAGCTAGTCAGCTCTAGAGCTGTGAGAAGAACCTGGTTATTTCCAACATTTCACCCTCTCACTGGGGTCTTGGCAGTTTCCGAAGCAGCCACAGGGCAGACACCAGTAACATTCACACCAAGACTGAATCTACAGCATGAGCACCATGTTTGCTACTGCCAGGCTGTGGTTCATACTGTTTCCCTTAGTCTTCTTGCTAAGTTTCCCTTTTCCAGACAGGTGACACCTGTTCCTTATTAAGACTCAGATCAAATCAATATACTAAATAAGGCTTTCTTCTGATCACACAAAGTGAAAAGCAATAATTTTCATGTCTGAATTTCCAAAACACAGTGTTGCAAGATTGCCCAGTATTTCTTATTTCACTATGTTTGTGCTCTAGGTCTGCCATAACAAAGCATCAATGTGTGGGCAAGATTAGTTCTCCCCTCCCCTCTCCTCCCCTCCCCTCCCCTCCCCTCCTCTCCTCTCCTCTCCTCTCCTCTCCTCTCCTCTCCTCTCCTCTCCTCTGCTGGGGATTGAACCCAGGGCTTCATGTATGCTAGGCAAGCAATCTATCACTGAGCTGCACCCCCATTCTAGGGTTGGTTGCTGTGAAGGAGGCTCTACTCCGGGACTCTCTTCCTGCCTCTGGTAGTCCTTGATTTTTGGTGACTGTCTTCTCCCTGTTTCTTCACGTTGTTTTCCCTTTATATATGTTTGTTCCTATATCCAAAGTCTCCCTTGTAATAAGGTCATGAGTAATACTGGATTAGGGCCTACTCTAATGACTTGATTTTAACTTGATTACCTCTACAAAGACTCTATCCCCAAATAAGGTCACCTCCTAGGGTACCTGGGTCAGGTCTCCAATATATCAATTTTGGGAGGACACAAACCCATAACACTCATAATAAAACCAATAATGTAAATGCTTCACTTACTTTCTATCCTTTGATACAGGATTGCTAATTTTAAGATAAAATTCCAGTAACATATAGTTCAAATATGAATTTAACTATAGTATTCAGGATATGACTCATGCTCAGTAAGTCTTTATTTAATGAACAGTGCAGTAAGAAACCATAAATATCATTCAAACATCAATATTCTCACTCAGCACACTTTTGCTGAGCTTGAGGGTTTTACCGTTAGTTCTCTTCAGAGAATTAATTCAACACATATTTATTAAGAACTTCCTATGTACGAAATATGCTGCTGGGGACTGAGGATAAAGTAGTGAACAAGACAAATATGGTTCTTGCCCCACATGAATTTTACTATATTAGTTAAAGATACAGAAATCAAACTAGTTAACAAATAAAATAAGTTATGATGTCCAAAAAGTAATGGTGTGTGTGTGTGTGTGTGTGTGTGTGTGTGTGTGTAAAAGTAATTCATACAATCATTTTCAGTGTTTAAAACCTCAGTTCATGTTAGTTCAGCAGCTGGAAGTTTCCTAGGGGGATGAGAATGAGAAAAAATAGGACAAGTACATGGAAGACTGGGTGAGAATCCCTCCCTGAGAAACTGAGCAGGGGAGAGGGAACACAGTCCATGAGAAAGGAGAAAAGAAAGAGAAGGAAAGCAGCTTACATGAAGGAGAAATCACCATCCCAGAAAGGAGAGGTGAAGGAAGGAAGGAAAGAAGGAAGGAAGGAAGGAAGGAAGGAAGGAAGGAAGGAAGGAAGGGCACAGAGGGAGAATGAAAGCCCATGACAACTAGACATTCCTCCCTTCAAAATTCTCTTAAGAAATAATGCTTCTCTACTGATTTTTCAAACTGGCAGGTTAGTCAAAGCCTGCCAAAGACACTGTCTTAGGGTCCTATATTCTTGCTTGGAACTTCACTTTCAAATATGTAGAATAATTTCTTTCTCTAAGATCTCGATTGTAGAAATGCACATGCAACATACAGTGGGAACATTGTGTAAATAGTGTGTGTGTGTGTGTGTGTGTGTGTGTG
>PVJS01020749.1:0-32253 GCA_004027185.1 Glis glis | reverse complement strand
CAAAAAAAAAAAAAAAAAAAAAAATAGAACCTCTTCTGTAGACCACTGGGTGATACAGATCTATGTACTTTTTTGTGTGTGTGGTGCTTGGGATTGAACCCAGTGGCATTCTGCCTCTGAGCTACACCCCCAGCCCTACTTTATTTTTAAATTTTGAAACAGGGTCCTCACTAAGTTGCTGGTGGCCTCGCTATGTGGCTGAGATTGGCCTTGAACCTGCGATCCTCCTGTCTCATCCTCCCAAGTACTGGGATTACCGGTGTACACCACCACACTCTGCTATTTTGACTACTTTTAAAACTTTCAGTGTAGCAAACTGACAAATTATATTTGCCTAGAGCAGAGATACTTTTGACTCTTTTCCCCCTAATTCCTCATTTCACTTTATTTGTCCAGATAAAGTTGCCACTAAGTTGCTGATGCTGGTGATCCTCCTGTCTCAGCCTCTCAAGTACTAGGATTATAGGCATGTGTCACTGCACCTGGTTTGCGATTCATATACTTTTAATTAGTACAGTTATTGAATAATACACTTCATTTCACCAGTGTCATTTTTCATTCTTCACTCTATGTCTCTAGTTCATCACCTGCTTCTGAGAGACTTAGTTTTTTTCCTGTATGAAGAGTGCTGAACAAAATTTTATGTGTGACTTTAATATGATGGCTAGAAATATTTTTTATGTTACTTCATTTCTTTTTTTTTTTTTTGCGGTATTGGGGATTGAACGCAGGGGCGTTCTACCTCCGCGCTACGCCCCCGGCCCTATTTTTTATACTTTATTTTGAAACTGGGTCTCATGAAGTTGCGGAGGGCCTCACTAGGTAGAGAGAGAGAGAGAGGAAGAGAGAGAGAGAGAGAGATAGAGCGCTGAGGCTGGCCGTGAACCCGGATCCTCCGGTCTCCGCCTCCCAAAGTACTGGGATTACAAGCGTGCGCCACCACGCCTGGCTCTATGTTACTTCATTTCTTAGTGGAGCACTGGCTACATTGCCATCATGTAGGGTGTCTTAACGATTTTTTCTCCCTGTTGGGGTGGCCTAGGATCTCTGAATTGAAAGCACACAAACATAGTACAGTGAATCTTAGTGTAATATATTCTTTGTTAGAAGCCACTGGAAGTTATTTATTTATTTATTTATTTATTTATTTATTTATTTATTTTTGTGGTACTGGGGATTGAACCCAGGGGGGCATTCTCCTTCTGTGCTACACCTCTAGCTCTATTTTTTATTCTTTAATTTGAAACAGGGTCTCACTAAGTTGCGGAGGGCCTAAGTAGGTGAGGCTGGAGGCGAATTTGCAATCCTCCTGTTGCAGACTGGGGCTATTTCAGGCTGAGGCTGGCCATGAACCTGGATCCTCCAGTCTCAGCCTCCCAAGTACTGGAATTACAAGCGTGCGCCACCACGCTCGGCTTACAAGTAATTTATTCTGCATTATATTATGCTATTTAATTTTCATCTGGTCAATTAGTAGTAATAATACTTCTAAATATCCTTCCATTTAGAATGTTTACTTTTATTAGCAGCAGCAAATCTCATCTGTGCATGGACGCGCCTGTGTGTATGTGTACATGTATACTGCTATCTATCTATCTATCTATCTATCTATCATCTATCTGATCTATTATCCAGCCATTCTTCTTTTACTTGCTTGTGTACATATGTATTTTTCAACCCCTCACAGTTGATGGGGTGGGTGGCTTGTGGGTGAGGGACATGGGAAGGAGCCTTGGCTGGAGGCTGCTGTTGATTTAAGGCAGTGGGCATTATTAACAGTCAGTATCTGCACTCTCACTTTTGGTAATGTAGCTGACCTTGTAGCTGCTGGATACCCAAGCTTTAAGTGGCAATTTTTAATACATTACCTTAGAATTATGTTCTTACTAAATAAATCACATTTAGAAGCTTTTATGCACTCATAGTCATGCATGTATATTAAAAGTCTAAACATGGTGAACATTAAAAATAAGTTTGTATTCATGAATCCAAATTTGATTTTCTAGGTAATGACCAATTCATCTAGAAATTCAAATGGTTGCTTTTAGTGTTCATCTATGTAAAGTGACACAATAAAAAAAAGTAAGCTATGCTCTGATATTCTGTGCTTCACTGCAAATGGTTTTCTTGATGGTTAATTCATTTTGTCTAATGCTTTTTCAAATAGTCTCTTCTTTCCTACGCAGACTTACTCTAGTTGGAATAATTTAATAATGTGTTTACTGTTAGACTGAGACCAGTATTTTTCTTTTTAGTTAGTACCACCTGAGTGCCACCATGATGATCATTTGAAATATATTGGTAGGATAAAGGATATACAGAGACATTACATAATCACACAGATGCCTACCATTAAGGCAAATAGTTTTGGAATTCATATTTAAATGATGTTGGATCAAAAATCAGATTCAAAGGGAATTTGGTTCTACCTACTTATGATATTAGAGAAAGAGAGAGAGATGAATTGCCGTTGATGTTTTAAGAGTAATTTTTTTTTTTTTGCGGTACTGGGGATTGAACCCAGGGGCATTCCACCTCCAAGCTACACCCCCAACCCTATTTTTTATTCTTTATTTTGAAACAGGGTCTCACTAAGTTACGGAGGGCCTCACTAAGTAGCTGAGGCTGGCCGTGAACCCGGATCCTCCAGTCTCAGCCTCCCAAGTACTAGGATTACAAGTGTGTGCCACCACACCCAGTAAGAGTAAAATTCTTAGCCATAATAGAGAATTTTCTGCTATTTCTCATTTTGTATTATTCTATGTTACTCATATACAAGTTTTGGTATTTAATTTTAAATTTGAAATGGAAAATGCTGAAAAGCATTTTTCAGATTGATACTCAAAGACATAGATTATTTACTAATTTTTTAATGATTTGAAAAGCAATAAAGTGGGCAAGAGGAAGAAGTAAAACCAGGATTTTGTGTGATACCTAAATTTTGGACTTTTCTTCTGCTTTCGCGTCTTAATGACATTTCCAATTTCTCCCCCATCTTTTTGAATTTTTACAGAATTTTTATTCTATCCCACATGTACATTAAAAAAGTAGTCTATTGTTATTTTAGTGTATGGAATAAAAAGAGTTGTTCCGGATTATATTGGAATGGAGTTATCTATTTTAGATAAATTAACATTGAAGAAAAGCTGTGAGAATTTAAAACACAGCTATTGTAGGTAGATAAAGCAAGCAAAAAACGTTATCTGGAAATACACTGTAATGGGACTTAATTGCTACACCAACAGTGACTTAGTCCAGATTTGAAAAAATAGTTTAGAAAATATTATGATTGAATTTTTGTTTTTTAGTGACTCTAGATAGCAGTTTTCTGAACATATACTAGTACTTTTAAGTTATAGATCTTAATATTAGATACTGTATGTGTAAAGTCATTAGAACCTAATTTGTAAATAGATACTGTGTGGTGTGTGTGTGTGTGTGTGTGTGTGTGTGTGTGTGTGTGTATGTGTGTGTTGCTAGGGATTGAACCCAGGGGTATCCTATCTCCAAGCTACACCCATCCCTATTTTATTTTAAAACAGGGTCTCATTAAGTTGCTGAGGATCTTGCTAAGTTTCTGAGACTGGCCTCAAACCTGCGATCCTCCTGTCTGTCTCCCAAGTACTGGGATTACAAGCATGTGCCACCATGCCCAGCCAGTAGGTGACATTTGATCATATTTTGATGCTGAACTAAGTTAAAGCAGTTATTTTATATTTACAAATTGCATTATTTGTTTTGCTTTCATTTGGGGTTTGCAATTTGGGAATTCATTTGAGTTAGGGAACAATCATCTGCTTCACTGAGATTGTGGTAACCTAAAGAAGCAAAATTGGATTCCTAGTTAAATCAGACCTCTGACCCAAATTTGGCAGTTCTCTCAGCTTGCCAGGGAAAACACTTGCGGGTTCATTACCTTCGCCCATCATCTTGAGAGATTCTACTCCGTTTTTTCTCCTCCCTTGACTAACCTTTGACTTCCTAGACCTGTATCTCTTTCCAGTAGAGGTATATAAACACTCTTGGTATGTGAAGATTAAAGGCCCATGGCCCCTGCAGGTTCCCTGAAGCAAATTTGTTCAGAATTAATTTGGCACCTCCAATTGTGGTTTGTTTAGGATAGGAAACCAAATAGAATTCAATAGTGTATCTTGAATCTTTGAGTTTAGTACTTTTGTTACAAACAACAGAAAAAAAAATGACCAAGTGCCAGTAACATTTACTCTTCAAAGGAAAAATTTTGTCTTTCTGTGCCTGGTTATCTTCACGAGTTGCAGAGTAAAAAAGAAAATTTCAGTGGAAATATATTTCTGTCTCTGATATAGAAAAGACCTTTAAAAGAGTCATTGTTGACATGAAAGGGAAAACATTCTGATTTTCTGGGATGTATGCCTTAGAAAACAAGCCAGGGTAAAAGAACATGTAGAAATGAAAAACTTATGACTCTAGGAGATGACCTGTTGTGAATTATTTCAAAATTCAGTGGGTATCTCAGATGGTTGATTTTTCTCTCCATATTTGCTCCTATGTACTTATTTGCATTACCAAGTAGTCATTAACTCTGTTTTAGAATGAAAATCTATTTAATGAACCTGAAGACATAAAATAGTGCTACAGAACATACTTTAGGGTATGTACTACAAAGAACAAAAGTTTCTGTATGACTAAAGAATATAAAGAAGCATTTCTCTAAGAAATTGTAACTGTTGATCAATCTTTAGTAGTGGGTGACTTGATTTATAGATTTTTCTTTGGTTTATAGATTTTAGAAATATAACTGGTGGATGCTTTTTGCCAATACAGTTAGGTGATTCTGGCATCAGATACGGTAATCTGGAAGCAATAGAAGAATCCAGGAGAAGAGAGGCAAGAAGGAAAAAAATCTTTTCTTGGGAATATATTTCTTGTGGACAGGTAGCAAAAGATTTATTTCATAATACATCTTACCCATGTAATTCCTGGAAATTGGTTGATTATATTCTCTTTAGGAATTAAAAAAGCTAAAAGCAGGCATTTAATCATAATTTCAAGTTAGGCTGCTATAGTGTACTTAGAATCATGAAAAGATGCTTCTCTTTAAAATTTGAGCATAGAACAGAATTAATTTTTGTTAGATACAAATACTATCATCTCATTGAAAAATTCTTGAATAATTAAATGCCTTATAGCTATCAAAGATACTTTCTCAATCTTTTACAGTTTTGCCATGGTGATCCTTTTGAAGTTTCATTGGGTAAAAATTTTATTACAGCCTTGTCCTTTTTTAAGGTATTAGACTTCGAATTAATACCTTTTGAATAAATAAGAGGGGGGAGGGAGGAGATAAGAGCTATAGAAGCATCTTAATCAAGCCAGTTCAGTGATATTATGGTTCAGGAATATTTTTCAAAGTCATGTTTTTAGTGTGAGAATATTATAATGGTTAAAACAGAACTGTGGCCCACAGGCTTACTAGCTACTCATCAGCTCTGACACTTGGGCAGGATGTTTAAATTCTGTTTGCCTCAGCCCTTGCTTTCTGTAAAATTGGTCTAATAATAATATCTACATCATGGAGTTGTCATGGGGACTGAGTGAACTAAGATGAGCACTTAGAAGAATGCTTGGCACCTAGTACTATATACGTTTTGGCTATCATTACTATTAGTTTTGGTACATTTGCCAATTTGTTTACTTTTGATAATTATTTTCCTTTGCGAGCCTGTAACTACAGTTACCAAATTAAATCCCTGATGGGAATGCAGTTGTCTCTGAGATACATCTCATAGAAGATTGGTCCAAAATAGGAAAGCTAGACAAACAGGTTATTTTTTGGTAAAAAAATTATGTAATGGTTACTAGCAGCATAATTTAGTGCCCACATATGCAGAGTTATGTTTCACCTTCCATTGTTTGCTGGATTGCATCAAGTTCAAACAGTTCAAATCAAAGGGAGTTGGAAATTGTGTGTCTTAGAGGGATTTAGTTCAGGAAGGCAGCTAGTTATGGTTTCTAAGATCAAGAACTTGAACTGTAATCCACATGGAAGCCAGGCTGAACTGGTACCTTGACACAGCACACAGGAGTACAAGTTGTGCTTTTCCCTTTCGACCCATTGAATCAGTACAACCAACAGGGAAAAATATTTTGGTTGATGGTTTAAATAGCAGTCAGCAGTCTTGTATTGCTGTTGATACTGTTTTTCACTTAGAGAAAATTTGGAAGATGGTTATCAGTGTAGTGCTGCCAGATAGATTGTTTTTATGCAGACCCTGCAGGCAGCAGCTGCAGTTGTTTTCCAAAGGACATGCAACCAATCTAGCTATTGTAAACTCAGCTTTAGTGTTGCTGGCTGTATTTGGTCTTTAAACTCACAGTTGTATGCATACTAAGACTTTCAGTCACAACATTAAAATCAAAGATGGGTACTGAATTTTGGTGGTCTATTTTCTCTCATCTCTTCTTGGTTTTAGTTTTCAAATTGCTGCTCTTAGTTTTCAATATTTCTGATCACAAAGTGTATGTTCAATTTTTATCTAATATATTCTTTTCTGGGATGGGGGTTCAGGGAAGTTATATAAACATATGATGTACTGAAATGATTTGTTTTCATTTGATCCAATTAGAATTTACTTTAGCCCTGAGCCAGCTGAAGTAAGATTGAGCTAATTTATGCCACTATTTTTTCCAGTAATGTAGAACTGGAGCAGAACCACTTATTGTGCTAATGCGCTCTTCTGAAACATACGGATGCTTATTTGCATAGACACACAAAAGACTATGCACACTAGCTGCCTTTAGTCTTGTGGTAGGCAAAGTAATATATTGTAAAAGGCATAATTTGCCTTCTGACATGATTTTCTGGCATGAAACGTGATCTGTTAGATAGAAATCAAGATAAAAAGCCAGAGTATGATGGATATATTTACTCTCACTAAATATACTGACCACAGTCATATGGACAGTTTTGTACTATACCTGTGAAGTAAATAGTACTAATCAGTAATTACAATAACAGTAATAATTTGCTATTTATTAAGCCATTGATTTGCACTAGACACTGGGCTAAGCTTTTACTTTCTGTAATTTACACCATAGATAGGAGGAATAATAACTATGGTTGGCAACAATTAATTGTATATTTCAAAATAGCTACTAGAGCCTGTCATGGTGGTACACACCTATAATCCCAATACTTGGGAGACTGAGACAGGAGGATCACAAGTTCAAGATCAGCCTCAACAACTTAGGGAGGCCCTTCTCAGCTTAGCAAGACCCTATTTCAAAATAAAAAATAAAATGGGGCTGGGAGGGTAGCTCAGAGGTAGAATGTCCCTGCCTTCAACCCCAGTACCAATTAATTAACTAATTAATTAATTGGTAGTAGAGTGAATTTTGAGTATTTCCAACACAGAAATAATAAATGTTTGAGGTGATGAATATACCAGTTATCCAGATCTCATCATTACACACAGTATACATGTATTGAAATATCACATTGTACTTCATAAATATTTATAATTATTATGTCAGTTAATTAAAATACATTTATTAGAAATAATTCACCCCAAACAATGATTTTTGAAGCAGACACTACTATTATTTTTCAATTTTACAAATGAGATAAGACAGGTTTAGAGATATTAGCAAACTCTTCCAAGGTTACAGTTTTGTTAGTAGGTTTAGTTGTTTCTAACCTTAGCATCTTAAGGTTAGTCTATTCTATTTTTACTACTCTCCATGTTATAAATTGACAGTTCTGGGTCTTGGCAGCAAGTAGGTGGCACAGTCTAATGGGGTAACTGATACTGTAGGTGTGGACAAGAGTAAGAGACACTAACAAGGGATGGTGAAGCATCTCAATGCTAACAACAAGCCGGGCATGGTGGCGCACGCTTGTAATCCCAGTACTTGGGAGGCTGAGACCGGAGGATCCAGGTTCGTGGCCAGCCTCAGCTACTTAGTGAGGCCCTCCACAATGCACTGAGACCCTGTTTCAAAATAAAGAATTAAAAAAAATAATTGCTGGGTCAATGCTAACAACAGTGGTAACCATTACCATCTCTGTATCTGAAGGGGCAAGAGAAGGGATTTACTAGTAGATCCTAAGAGAGGAGCTTTAGCCAGAGGAGGGACTGTCCTATAGGAACTGCTGTCTTAGATTGAGGTACACAACTACCCTTGATGATAGCAGGGAGGGAATTGAGGAAATGCCTACCTGGATCCCACTTCCTTCCTCCTTTCCAGTCTCTTGCCAGTGATCCTTATTGGCCAGACTCAATTGGAAGCTAGAGGAAAAGGGAACTTTGGATACAGTGGTCAGCTTCTTCTGGCCGACAGCTGATTGGAAACAGATGGAAAGTTTGCAGTGAAAACAGAAAATATCCAGTTCACAGATGCATTACTGAGAAAATGACTTCTCAGAGTCAAAGTGTCAAAACAGCCAGGATTTTCTACTTCTGCCATTAATCATTTGATTTGCTGCTTTCTCATCTTAACCTTTAATTTTGTCTTAATTGTGATAAGGAGAATGTAGACTAAGATTCTTTCTTTGCAGTTGCCCGGACTGCTTTTAGGATTATGTACAGATTAATTTTGGATATAATTCTTGTTTTTTCTTCTTTAAAATATGAATAACAATATTATCCCTGTTCTGGGTAGATTTATCATGAAACAGTAATGAACTTTGAACATTTAATAATGTTTAGATATATCCACATATTTACCTTTCTCATTAGTCTTCTTCCTTCCTAAATCTTAAAGCTTCAATCTGAGATTATTTTCCTTCTGCCTCAAAAATTACTCTTTGCTATTTCTTTCTTCCTTTTTAAAATTTTTATTTTTGCCAGGTGTGGTGGTGCATGCTTGTAATCCCAGTACTTGGGAGGCTGAGACAGGAGGATCTGGGTTCGTGGCCAGCCTCAGCTACTTAGTGAGGCCCTCCACAATGCACTGAGACCCTGTTTCAAAATAAAGAATAAACAATAGGGCTGGGGGTGGAGCTCGGAAGTAGAGTGCCCCTGGGTGCAATCCCCAGTGCCAAAAAAAAAAAATTATTTTTGCAGCACTGGGGATTGAACCCAGAATATCATGCGTGCTAGGCAAGTGCTCTGAGCTATATCTCCAATCCCCCTTTACTATTTTTTTTTAGTAGGGGTCTACTAGTAAGTAAATCTTTCAGTTTTTCTTTGTCTGAAAAGATATCTTAAAATCTTCTGTTCATTCCTGAAGGATATTTTTTGCTAGGTATAGATTTCTAGATTGGCATTTATTTCCTTTTGGTGCTTTGAAAATATCAATCAATTGGTCATCTGGCCAATTAGAATAATTTATTGTAATTATTATTTGTTTGAATGTAGACTGCTTTTTCTGGTTGCTTTTAAGATTTTTCTGACTTTGATTTTCAGCATTTTTACTATGATAGGCTTAAGGTTATGGCTTTATTCACAACTTCTTTCTTTTTTCCCCCACCACTATAGTTATTTATTTTTCTTCTTTTTTAAACTTTTTTTTGGATTGTACTGGTATTAGGTATTTTTATATATTCATTATCAGCATTACTTCTTTTTTTTAAATCTTTTTTTTTTTTTGCGGTACCGGGGATTGAATCCAGGGGCGTTCTACCTCTGCGCTACACCCCTGGCCCTATTTTTTTTTTTATACTTTATTTTGAAACCGGGTCTCATGAAGTTGCGGAGGGCCTCACTAAATAGAGAGCGGTGGGGGAGAGACACAGAGAGAGACAGAGAGAGAGAGAGAGACAGAGAGAGAGAGAGAGAGAGCACTGAGTCTGGCCGTGAACCCAGATCCTCCGGTCTCCGCCTCCCAAAGTACTGGGATTACAAGCGTGTGCCACCACGCCCGGCTTAGCATTACTTCTTAATAGAAGAATGATAGTAATGTAGGAAATCAGGAAAGCTCAAGGAGAATCTAACAAAGTTACCTCTTTCTCTTTGTTGTGCCAGGAAAGTAGCAGAAGAGAAGGGAAAGGTAGATCTTCCCCTGTTTATCTAGGACACCATGAAAGAAGGTGATTGTTAGGCATCTATTGCTTATTATAGTATAATATAGACTTGTTAGCATTCTCTTTTGTTTTTGCTATTTCATGATGAAATAATGCATTTTTAGAGACAGATTTTTTAAATGAGAAGCAGTGTATCAATTCTCAAGCATTATATAAAGTTAAGGATTTGTAAAATGGTAGAAGATTGTTATTGTAAAGGACAAATTATTTTATTTTAATGAATGTCAGTCTGTAGTGAAGGTCATCATGCTACTGAAGCATTTTCCCTTTCACACACCAAATTCATTTTATATTAGTATTACTGAAGTCTCTCATGGTCAATCTTGTTATTCGGGACAAAAACATGTAGAAAAAGGGAAACAAGAGAAAGGAATAATTTTGTGATTTAACATATAAGTCTTTTTATAATCACTAAATTGTATTGGAGTAAAAATGATGAACTGCTTTTCTTTTGATAGTAATCTGAAAAGGTTTGTGTACTAAAACGTGTAAGCCAGATATTTGAATCATTAGATTGATATTGCAGGATGGAAAGTATCTGAAGCATTTTGATTTCTTAAAAGGTTATGTTGTGAGAAATTTGTTTTGTAAGAGTAGATGTACAAAAAACATATGCCATTGTTATTACTAGAATCCAATAAAAGATAGATTTTGCAAATTATTACCACATGTTTGTAGGAGTTGTTTTCACAGTTAGGTTATTTTAGATACCAAAGTAATTTGTTTCATATTTTAAGCATTGAAATACTCCTTCAAATTCCATATTTCTGTGACTCTAGTATGATATATGATAGAAATAGCACAAAATAAATATTTTGGCAAGTAATTGAGATGGCAGATTCTACAAGCAATCTATTGAGCAAAGTAATGATATTTGCAGGGACATTGTGTGCATCCAGTGTCTCTGTGGAATCTTTCTTAAAAGCTATTAAATGCAAGACTTCTGTCTTAAACCTCATAATTTAAAAAAGCAAGAACATAAAGCAATCTGACTGAATGACAGACAATTCATTAGTAATGCATATAATAGGATTTTCAACTCTGGACTTGTAACCTATGTCTGCCTTTAAAGTATCAGTTAGCTGTACGCATGCAGTAACAAAATTGGGATTTTTTTTCTTTTTGTGGTCATTATTGGATTTTAAGTGATGGAAACATTCTGAAATTATGTGAACCCCAAAGAAATTTACAGCCTTGAGTAGTAGTAGGATAAGCAATTAATTACCATAAAGGTGGCCATTCTCATTCCTCACTTAGAAGGACGTATGCTTCATGTGGCCTGTTCCTATTCATGGCTCATCATAAGCCATCTAGAATTTAAAAATATTCTTTATTAATAATGAAATATGCTAAAGGTGGCCATTCTGTTTAGGAGTACAATGTTTGACTTACCTATTGCATTTTTTTGGTATATTTGTTACTAGTGACTCCTCAGTAGTAGGAACTGGTAGACATTGAAAGGGTCTTAGTAACTTAAAGTTACTAAGTTAAGTCTAGTAACTTTTAAGTTAGTTTCTAGTAACTTAAAGTGTTACTAACTTGAGCTAATTTCTGATAAATTTAGATGATTTGTTTATTGTTAAATGTGATTGCAAACAAGAAAGTTTTATAGAAGCCTAGAAAAAGGAGACAGAATTGTGCTATAATGAAACCATTTGATTCCTATTCATAGTGTATTTTGTTGCAATATTGTCACTTTATACTCCAAAAATTAAGTTTCTTTTTTTTTTGCGGTACCAGGGATTGAACGCAGGTGCGTTCTACCTCTGCGCTACACCCCCGGCCCTATTTTTTATACTTTATTTTGAAACCGGGTCTCACGAAGTTGCAGAGGGCCTCACTAAGGGGAGAGAGAGAGACAGGGAGAGAGAGAGAGAGAGAGAGAGAGACAGGGAGAGAGAGCGAGGGAGCTGAGGCTGGCCAGGAACCCAGATCCTCCAGTCTCCGCCTCCCAAAGTACTGGGATTACAAGCGTGCGCCACCATGCCCGGCCTCAAAAATTAAGTTTTAAGACAAACCAATCGAAAGATATTGTTAGCAGATCTTTTGCATTATAAATAAGTCAAATGCCAGGTAGGGATGAAGTGGCACATGCTCATTGGAATATTTGTGTATAGGAGGGTGCGGATTGAAGATGCACAAGTGGAAAAATGTCATCTTCTGACTGGAAAATGGTAAGCAGGCAGGACGTTGATTGGTGTTTTCAGCACCTCAGGCAGCTAGATGACTGTGTGTCTCACAAAGACCACATTGGCTGGAAGCACAGCAAGAAAGGGTCTGGTACATCCCCTAAGAATCATGGAATGAAGTTAGATAGGTATTAGTGAGTTTCTGAAATTCTTTGTTTTAACTGGATTGTGCCAAAGAGTTATTGCTAAGGTGTTTAATCAAGGAATAGACACTGAAAGTCTTAAGTTTGGCTGTTTATGTTTATAGAGCTACAGGAAAGCATCATCCATCTTAATTCTGCACCTAGATATTATCCTTTCCTGCCGAACTTCGTGCCATAATGATTCCCCATCTCAGTCAGTTTACAGTATACTTAAATTATTGTGGCCATTTTAAAGAAATGAATAGATCTCTCTGTAGACTTTTGAAAATATAAACCCAAATCACTACTTTATGAGAGCTGGGTTTTTTTTTTTGTTTTGTTTTGTTTTTCGGTAATGGAGATTGAACCCAGGGGCATTCTACCTCTAAGCTACACCCTATCCCTATTTTTTATTCTTTATTTTGAAACAGGGTCTCACTAAATTGCGGAGGTGTCACTAAGTAGCTGAGGCTGGCCGTGAACCCGGATCCTCTGGTTTCAGCCTCCCAAGTACTGGGATTACAAGCGTGCACCACCACGCTCAGCTATATGAGAGCTGTTTTAAAAGTGGACTTTGTGTTTATTGTATTCTCAATCCTGACAAGTGTTCAGTGGTGGGGCTTTCAGAAAATGACTGGATCATGAGGGTTCTGACCTCATCACTGGGTTAATCCATTGATAGTGGAATGAACTACTGGAGGTGGTAGACACTGTGAGAGATGGGGCCTGGTTAAAGGAGTGGGGACATAGCCTTGTGGTCTGTATCTTGTACCTGGCCCCTTCTTTTCTCTTCTCTCTGCTTCCTGATTGTCATGAGCTGAGCGGCTTTCCTCTGCTACACCCTTTTGCCATGATGTTCTGCTCATCTTAGGTCCAAAACAGTGGAGCTCACCGAACATGAACTGAAACATCTCACTCTGTGAGCCAAAAAGAATCCTTCCTCCTCAAGCTGTTTTTCTAAGGTGTTTGTCACAGTGATGCAATGTGCCTAACACAGTGGGTTAATCGTAGTGGGAAAGTAGAAAAGGGACCAGGTTTATGAGAAAGAAAACTTTAGTTCTCAGCCTGCTGAATTGAAGGTGACTGAGGTACATAGAGGGGAAGCAATATGTGCCATAGTCCTTTTTAAACTGATGGAAAAGCCGGATGTGGTGGCACATGCTTGTAATACCAGTGCTTGGGAGGCTGAGACAGGAGGATCGCAGGATCGATGCCAGTCTCAGCTACTTAGTGAGGCCCTCTGCAACTTAGACCCTGTTTCAAAATACAGAATAAAAAATAGGGCTGGGGGTATAGCTCAGAGGTAGAATGCCCCTGGGTTCAATCCCCAGTTCCACACACACACACACAAAAACTGATGGAAAGGCTCAAACTCATATAAATTAATACAATTTGAAATACTCAGAAGTGATTTGGCCAAATCCTAGTCAAGGTTACAGGTGAGAGGTTTGGCTGACAATCATCAGCACAGAGGTAATAGCTAACACAGCATTGCATTTCGAGAGAGTGATAGAGTGGGAAGAGAGGCGTGAGTAGAGCGTTTAGGGATGATCATAACTGTGAAGCAGGGCGAGAGCAGAGCCCTTGGAGAAAACCAGAGTAGTTAGAGAAGTAAGTGGCATTGGCGCCAAAGGAGTGGAGCGTATCATGTCAACAATCCACAGTTTGCAAGACCGGTCTTTCCAGGTGTCTAGTGATATCACCTGGGTGTTGAGGGACTTCAGAATCCATGCTTGCTGGCCTCGTCACCTTCTCATTCACTACACAATCGACCCTCCTCCTGTAGTATGTCTAATCATTATGGAGGGCTCCATACCAGCCCTCTCAGGCTGAAGCTCAGGAATCCTCTTTGACTTCTTCTTCCTCTCACTCTTCTTCCACATTTAACTGATCAGTGTGTGTTATTATTCATTCTGTCCCTGCCATGTTCCTTCTGTTCATTCTCATTATACTATTTCTGCTAATTCCAAAGCCCACTACATAGGCTTTTTAAAAACACATTTATTGGAAATAATATTGATGCTAATGTTTCTGCTGTGTTGGAGGCAAAACTGTGGTTCTTATGTACAAAGCCATTCACTCATTCTGGGCAAGAGAGCCTGTAAAGACACATCTGGACGAGCCATGGGTAGAATGACAGTATATTCATCACCCAGTGTGGTATATATATCTGGTATAATTTTATACCAGAGATGCTGCTAAATCTCTTGTAATGCATGGGACAGCCCCTACCACGAGGACTTATTTGGCTTTCTTCATTTAATTACCCTAGCACTAGGTTAATTTAGTGTTTATTTAGTCTCCTTCTTTATGCCAGGTGCTATACCAAATCCTGGGGATACATTTTTTTATGAGCAAAGCGGTCATGGTCACTGAATTCATAGAACTTGTAGCATGGGAGTCTGAGATTAAATACATAATTGTACAAACATATCATTCTAACAGTGAAAAAGAATATGAAGTACTTGGCACTTTGGGAGCAGGGGACCTGACCTAGAATCTGGGGTCAGGGGAACGTTTTCTGACATTTGAGTTGAAATCTGAAGGATAAGTAGGCCTGAACTAGACAAAGATCCATTTTAAGAGAAGGGAGGAAGAACATACCAGGTACCAAAGGGGAAATGGGAGTGACCATTTCATTCTTTTTTTTTTTTTTGGTACTAGGGTTTGAACCCGGGGACAGTCTACCTCTGAGCTACACCCCCAGCCCTATTTAAATTTTTTTTTTTTATTTTGAAACAGGGTCTCTAAGTTGTTAAGGGACTCACCAAGTTGCTGAGGCTGGCCTTGAACCTGCGATCCTCCTGCCTCAGCCTCCTAAGTATTGGGATTACAAGCATGAGCCACCACGCCTGGCTGGGAGTGAGCATTTCAAAGAACCAGCAGAGGGCCCACGCTGTAGGAAGATGCAGGGTGCTGGGAGGCCCCTAGAGGAGACTGCTGCGATGAGCCTGGGGCTGACCACAGCTTTGTTTAAAGGATTTTGATTTTCATGTGGGAAACTATTGGAGATTTCTAATCAAGGGAGTGATGTAATCAGATTTGCATTTTATTTGTTTTTAAATGATATTTATTGATGCATTATAATTATACATGATAGTGGGATTTATTATTACATATTTGTACACGTATGTAATGTAATTTGGTCAATTTCACTCCCCAGTCCTTCCCCTTTCCCTCACCTCCTTACTCTCCCTGGTCCCCTTAGATTTGCATTTTAAAGAGGATCTCATTTCTGAAATGTTTTCTAATTGTGTTAGTGCTTTTCCTAAAGAGTGCACTCACAGCACTCAAGATGGGTCATGTCTGGCCCTTTTGCATTTATAGTCTCATCTCTCATTCTGTATATATTCTCCTCATATACCTATCTTGAGTACTGTTAGAAAGCTGCTATAATTTTGCTGGGCGTGGTGGCGCACGCTTGTAATCCCAGTATTTTGGGAGGCGGAGACCGGGGGATCCGGGTTCGCGGCCAGCCTCAGCGCTCGCTCTCTCTCTCCCCTGTCTCTCTCTCTCTCTCTCCCCTGTCTCTCTCTCTCTCTCTACCTAGTGAGGCCCTCCACAACTTCGTGAGACCCGGTTTCAAAATAAAGCATAAAAAAATAGGGCCAGGGGTGTAGCGCAGAGGTAGACCGCCCCTGGGTTCAATCCCCAGTACCCCCCCCCAAAAAAAAAGAAAGCTGCTAAAATTTTTCTCATCAAAAAATGTTTATACAGAGGCTGGGCATTGCCTAGAATGTGTGAAGCCATGGGTTAGATCCCAGCATTGAAAAAAAAAAGTCTATATAGTAACATTTCAGTTACTAAAAACAGTGGCCATTATTTTTTCCCACTTCTTCTATTTGGTAGAATGTAATCTAAATTGTAAGAAATATACTTTCCCACATTGAAATCTGTTTTAATTTTGAAAGAAAAATAATGTGGCTGATAGACATTTGAATTTTTGTTGAATTAACTCTTATACAAAAAGGTTTCTTTTTTTTCTTTTTGCGGTACTGGGGATTGAACCCAGGGGTCTTCTACCTCTGAGCTACACCCCAAGCCCTATTTTTTATTCTTTATTTTTGAAACAGGGTCTCACTAAATTGTGGAGGGCCTCACTAAGTAGCTGAGGCTGGCCGCGAACCCGGATCCTCCAGTCTCAGCCTCCCAAGTACTGGGATTACAAACGTGTGCCACCACGCCTGGCAAAAGAGAGGTTTCTTTAACCCTTTAGCCCTCCTGCATTTGCAGTGATGTACAGTTGTATTCCCATAAGCCTTCCTTCTTGTAGCTTCTCCACCCAAAATACCTTTTCTTTTGTCTATCTCTATTTCTTTAAATTTTACTCGTTTTTCAAATCCTCCATGAAGCCTTTCTTGGTTTCATAAGATTAACATTTTACAATGTCCTTTTTCTGTGTCACCACTGTACTTTGGTCGTCCACTATATAACTTAGCACATAATGTCTTATGTTGGCCAGAACGGGGTAGTGGCATTTTCCTTCCCTCGTGACTGGAGATGAGCCATACCTCCATAACCTTTATGACATTACGATGCAATACAGTGTTACTTTGAAAATATTATTTTTAACACAGTATCACGTAGCCGCTAGGTAAATGCTTACTGAATGAGCGAATGGCAGGGGTGTGACCAGTACTTTTAAATACCGTATAGAAATTTGGGAAGACTGAGAAAACATATGGTTTTCCTCCAATGGGTCTTTCAGTGACTTCCTATTGCTGGTAGGGTAAAGCCTACAATATCTTGCCAGATATTCAGAGCTCTTGTATACCCTTAATTTTTATCACCAACCATTTTTCCATTTTCATGCTCTTGGGGAGAAATAGACTTTTCTGGCTGAGAGAAGCACATGTGTCTTAATGCTTATGCTTGTGCTATTCCACTTTTCCAGAATAACTTCCCCAGCCTTAACACCGTGCAAGTCATACCTGTCCTCCCGTGTCCCAGCTTGACCCTTGACTTACCTGCTTATTCCTTCTCCATAGCACCTGTTGCCGTTGAACATACTAATATTTATTTCTTTTGTTTATTGTTTTTCTCTCCTCCCTAGAATGTGAGCTCCTTGAGGACAGAGATTTTTGTGTGATTTCTTCATTGCTCTGCTCACTCTGGAACTGTGCCTGGCACATCCTTGGTACTCAGTGGTTGTGGCCTTAGTAAAAACACTTCTCTGAACGTGCAGCACTTGTTGTTGTTGTTGGTGGTGCTGCTGCTGGTGTGTGTGTGTCGCAGACAGCACTTTGTTGGAATCCCCTGCTCCTTTCCTCATCGAATGTCTCTGTGTTATTTCCTCTTGGAAGCGTTCTTCTCTCCTCATTATTTGATTTGGATTTTCTTCCTCTTTGTTTCTATAGTCACCCTTGCTTACATATCCGTATCACCCACTATACTTCAAGTTCTTTGAGGGAAATAAAGCGTGCAATTTGCTTATCTTTAGCATCTAGAGTGATGCCTGAACATAGTAGACGCTAAACAAATACTTTTTTAATAGTTGAAAGAAGTAATAGTTGAGTCAAACCTTTATAAACACATTTTGCTTCCAGAGTACAAAATAGCCACTTTTCAGAGTTACATCATTTTCTTTTTTCTGGTTAGCAATTTACTTGTTTAGTCTGTGAACATAATTAGTCAGATTTCATAGTCTCATGTTGACTTTCTAGTAAGTCTCATGAGAGTTAGTTTTAAGAGCACAGGCTAAACCTTGAGTACTTGATGCAAAGAAATTTCTTTACTACAAAAGGTATTTTGTGCAGTCTCCCTTCTATAACCTCGATAATTTCTGCAGTTGACTGTGACAACTTATTTTTGCAGCATTCTTGCTACTTTGATGTCTTTGGAAGCTGGCCTTGGCTCCCCTATTTTGCTTGTCCTTTTTCTGGGCATTCTAATTACCATGTCTCTCCCATTAAGTAATCCAGCTCTTGATTATTGAGGCTAATGGTGGATAGCAATAATAACTGAATGCCATTTACACAAACCTCAAATTATACCTTAAAAAATCATTTTGAATTTTCCATTCTGGGGAAGTCAGTGTGGAAGGGTGAAGGAAAAAAACCACTCACTATGAATCAGGAAACTTAGACTCAAGGATTGATTCTTCTTGGCACCCAGATTTTTGTATTCAGTATGAGCTATGTATATCAAAATACATAAAACTTTTTTATGAGAATTTATCTGAGAGATGATTATGCAGGAGAGGACCAACCAGCATTATAATTTAAAAATTGCAAAAATAACTCCCCAGTATATACTTGCTAAAGATATTTGCAAGTTGATTTGCTTAATGCCTGACTTATTTCCAGGAAGGGGTTAATATACTAGAAAAATTTGGCCCCAGTCATGTCTCTTTTCATGTGTCAAGGAAGGACTCCCACATCTAGTTTTCTTTTTAGAAAGATTTGTTGCCTTGGACTTACACTTTAGAAAAACCAATGTTCCTCTTTTCTTTGGGAAAGGATGTATCTGTGTATTAGCTCTCTTGGCATTTATGCATTTAAGGCTCAGTGCCACATTAGAGCTACCACATGCATACTCTGTGAGCATTCCCCACTTTTGATATTGTCTTATTATTTGATGATTAGAAGGAAAAGAAAAGGGTATTAGGTAATTGTAAATTAAGTCAGTTATATTCTATATTGATCTCAAGGGTTCTCTTTGAACTATTATGGGCAATTAAAGAATAGTACATTTACTTGTTAGTCTGTAGTCATTTATTGTTATGTGGGATATTGTAGTGTTTTTTTATTTGCTTATAAAAAGTGTTATACATGAAGATGAACTCAGAGTAAATTCTTTTGGAAAATTTCATGTAGATAAAGTCATTGTGTCTGGCATTGATGGGTATAAATTTAACCACATCATCCTTCCCCTGAGGGAGTTTACAGCTTGCTCAATGGTACTAAGGTAATAAACATTCAAAAATAAATTGCAATAATAATATTTCTTAGGTGCTAGCATTGTTTTGTGGCTATAGTGAGGTTATAAATGTAGGGTGGTCTGTTTTATCTGAAGGTAGTAACATTGGCTTTGTGAGAAAGAATTTTTAAAGAGGAGTGGGTATTTGCCAGCAATTCAATTAGTTTTACTGCATAACAAACCATTCCCAAATTTAGCAGCTTACAACAACTATTTACTTAGTTCATGTTTCTGTGGGTTTTGAATTTTGGGCTGGGCTTAGTGGATGATTCTACTCTTGGCTGGTTTATTGGTTTATTGGCTTCCTGGGGCTTCTATAACAAATTACAACAAACTTTTTGGCTAAAACAACAGAAATGTATTCTCTTACAGTTCTGGAGGGCAGAAGTCAAATTCAAGGTGTCAACAAGGCTGGTTCCCCTGGACACTCTCAGGGAGAATTTATTCTGTGTGTCTCTCCTAGCTTCTGGCAGCTACTGGCAACTCACGGTGTTCTTGGCTTGTTGGTTCATCGCTAGAATCTCTGCCTCTGTCTTCACTTGACTTTCCTCCTTGTGTTTCTTCGTGTGTCTTCTCCTTTTCTGTTCCTTGTAAGGATAGATCATCATAAGTCGATTTTTAGCATACCTTTATCCAGTATGATTTCTCTTATTCTCTTAGTCAAAGGAAGCCACATGTTCAGTCCAGATGCAAAGGGTGAAGAAATAGGCTTCAATCGTTGATGAAGGAGCTATAAAGTTATGTTGCAAGGACAGTGAATACCTACAGGGAGAAAGTTGTGGTCATATTTGCTGTCTACCACACACTGTTAATGAGTAATAGGAAGGGTGGAGGAAGAGTTTGAATCGGGTTGGGAGAGAACATTTGTAGCATAAATATAGAGTGTGTTGGTCAGTTTTTCATTGCAGTGACCAAAAGTACCTGACATGAACAACTTAAAGGAGGAAAGATTTATTTGGCTCATGATTTCTGAGGTTTCAGTCTGTGGTTGGCTGGCTCTATTGCTTTCGGCCTGAAGTGAGGCCAAATATCATGGTGTAAGGGCATGGCAGAGGAAAGCTGCCAAGATTGTTTTGCTAGTGTAGATTTTTTTTTTGTATTTCCATAGAAATTGTGGAAATCAGCTTGTCAGCTTTTATGAAAATGAGAAAAAAAAAAGCCTGCCAGGACTGTGATTTGGATTGTGTTGCATGTACAAATCACATTAGTGAGAATCAACATTTTCTTTTCTTCCTTTTTTTTTTTTTTACAGTATTGAGTCTTTAAAGGATTTTTTTTTTTTTTGGTGTGGTTCTGGGGATTGAACCCAGGGGTGTTCTACTTCTGAACTACACCTCAAGTTGTTTTTATTTTGAAACAGGATCTCCCTAAATAAGTTCATGCTAGCCTCAAACCTGTGATCCTCCTGCCTCAGCCTCTCAAGTACTGGGATTACAGGTGTGTGTTGTCACGCCTGTCAAGAGTACATTTTTTTTGGGGGGGAATTGGGGGTTGAACCTAAGCTACACCCCCAGCTCTGTTTTTTATTCTTTCTTTCTTTATTTTTTTGCGGTACCGGGGATTGAACTCAGGGGCGTTCTACCTCTGAACTACACCCCCAGCCCTATTTTTTGTTCTTTATTTTGAAACAGGGTCTCACTAAGTTGTGGAGGGCCTCACTAAGTAGCTGAGGCTAGCTGCGAACCTGGATCCTCTGGTCTCAGCCTCCCAAGTACTGGGATTACAAGCATGTGCCACCATGCCTGGCTTTCTTCTTTATTTTGAAACAGGGTCTCACTAAGTTGTGAGGGCCTCACTAAGTAGTTGAGGCTGGCCGCGAACCTGAGATCCTCCTGTCTCAGCCTTCCAAGTACTGGGATTACAAGAATGTGCCACCTCGCCTGGCTCAAGAGTACATACTTTTAAAGCTTATTTCTGCTCATGTCACTCACCAGCTCAAAAGCCCGTTCTGGCTCCATAATTATATAAAGTTTAGGATCTTAGAAAGCTTTATTCCCAATAATCACTACATGTTGTGTCTAGGCTGCTTATTCTTTCTCATACATAATCTAAACTTTTCTCCCTTTTTTTGTTCTCTCATGTTTTCCTTTCTTCACATTCTTCATACCTGCTCTCCAAATCCACAGATTCAAATATTATAGGCATTTATGTTATAATGTAATAAATTTCAGATTAACAATAGGGCACCCCACTCCCTTCCCTTCCCTGTACACAATATTGACAGTGGCGTTGATAATTTTGTATATGTACATTGTGTCAATTGAAGTGTTTCCTTCATCAGATCTTCCCCCCCACCTTCCTTTCCTGAACCCCCTCCATCACTCCACTGGGTTTTTTTTCTCCTTTGTCTGGAGTCCCTCTTGTATCCTGATTACTCCCTAGCTTCCACATATGAGAGAAAGCATATGACCCTTCACTTTCTGTGATGGGCTAATCTCACTTAACATAATGTTCTCCAAGCTCATCCATTTTCTTGCAAATGACATAATTTTGTTTTTCATTGCTGAGTAGAATTCCATTGTGTGGATATCCCATAATTTTGTAAACCATTCATCTGTTGATGGGCACCTAGGTTGGTTCCATAATTTGGCTATTGTGAACTGTGCTCCTATAAATATAGATATGCATGTATTACTATAATATTCTGGTTTTGAAACTTTTGGAAAGATACCCAGGAGTGGTATAAAGCTGGATCATATGGTAGTTCCATTCCTAGTCTTCTGAGGAACCTCCACACTAATTTCCAGAGTGGCTGCACTAATTTGCAACCCCACCAACAATGTATAAGAGTTCCTATTTACCCACATCCTTGTCATGATTTATTGTTGTTTGTATTTTTGATGATTGCTCTTCTACTGTGGTTAGGTGGAATCTCAGTGTAGTTTTGAGTTGCATTTCTCTGATTGCTAGTGATTTTGAACATTTTTCTTATATTTATGGGGCATTTTTATTTCTCTTTTTATATGCTTTTCTTGGTGTATTATAGTCTCACATCATAATATAAATCATGTTTACAGTGACATACATGCACATAGTACTTGGTGGCCCCCACCTTATCTCCCTCCCCATTCCCCCCTTCCCCATACAGAGTACTGAGATTGACATTGGTATTTTTATATTTGTATACAAAGCCGATGGTAGTAATTCCTTCATTGATCCTCACTTTCCCCCCTCCCCTTCCCCTAGGCCACCTCTCAGGCTCCACTGAGGTTTCTCCTCCATTATCTGGAGTCCCTCTGGTATCCCAATTACCCCCTAGCTTCTGCACCTTAGAGAAAACATATAACCCTTCACTTTCTGTGACTGGCTAATCTCACTTAACATAAAGTTTTCCAGGACCTTCCATTTTCCTGCAAATGACATAATAGTGTTTTTCTTTATTGCTGAGTAGAATTCCATTGTGTGGATATCCCATAATTTTGTAATCCATTCATCTGTTGATGTATACCTAAGTTGGTTCCATAATTTCGCTATTGTGAATTGTGCTGCTATGAACATGGATATGTATATATTACTGTAGTTCTCTGATTTCATCCTCTTTGGAAAGATACCCAAGAGTGCTATAGTGGGTCATATGGTGGATCCATTCCCAGTTTTCTGAGGAATATCCACACTGATCTCCATAGCAGCTGAACTAATTTGCACACCCATCAACAGTGTAGCAGAGTTCCAATTTCCGCACATCCTCGCCAACATTTATTGTTTTTTTACTTCTTGATGATTGCTATTCTGATTGGGTTTAGATGAAATCTCAGTGTAGTTTTTTTTAACATGCTTTTATTGGTGCATTGTAGTCTCACATCACAATGAATATCAATTTGATGTTAACATACATGCACACAGTTCTTAGTGTCACCCCTGCGTCACCCCCATATGGAGTACTGGGAATGATGTTGGTATATTCTCATATGTACACATTGTTTTTGATAGCAATTCCATTGATTCACTTCTTTCTTGCCCTTCCCCTTTCCTTGTACCACTTTCCTTGTTCAGTGTAGTTTTGATTTGCATCTCCATGATTGCTAATGATGTTGAACATTTTTTCATGTGTTTATTGGCCATTTGTATCTCTTCTTTTGGGAAGTGTCCATTTAGTTCAGTTGCCCATTTTTTGGTTGGGTTATTTGTTTTTTTTAGTGTAAAATCTTTTAAGTTCTTTGTATATTTAGATATTAGTTCTTTATCAGAGGGATATCTGGTAAAGATCTTCTTCCATTCTGTGGGCTTTCTCTTTTAGACTCTTGATGGTTTCCTTTTTGTGTGTGTGTGGTACTGGGGATTGAACCCAGGGGCATTCTACTTTTGAGCTACACCCCCAACCCTATTTTATTTTTTATTGCGAAACAGGGTCTCACTAAGTTGCAGAAGGCCTAAGTAGCTGAGACTGGCTGCGAACCTGCGATCCTCCTGTCTCGGCCTTCCAAGTACTGGGATTACAAGCGTGTGCCACCACACCTAGCTTGATGGTTTCCTTTGATGAGCAGAAACTTTTTAGTTTAATGCCATCCTATTTATTAATTCTTGTTTTAATTTCCTGAGCTATGGGGGTCTTGTTGAGAAAGTTTCTACTTGTGCCTATATGTTGGAGTGTTGGACCTATGCCGTCCTCTAGTAGCTTCACAGTCTCTGGTATAATTTACAGATCTTTGATCCATCTCAACTTGACTCCTGTGCAGGGTGAGAGGTAAGGATTTAGTTTCACTTTTCTACAACTGGATAACTAGTTTTCCCAACACCATTTGTTGGAAAGGCTGTCTTTTCTCCAATGTATATGTTTGGCACCTTTGTCGAAAATCAATTGGCTATAAGTGTGTGGATTTGTTTCTGTATCTTCTATTCTGTTCAATTGGTCTATGTGTCTGTTTTTGTGCTGATACCATGCTGTTTTTATTACTATAGCTGTGTAGTATAATTTGAAGTCAGGAATTATGATGCCTCCTGCATGGTTCTTATAGTGCTGAGAATGGCTTTGGCTATTCTGGGTCTTTTGTTTCTCCATATGAAATTTATGACTGATTTTTTTAGATTTGTGAACAATAACATTGGTATTTTGATAGGGATTGCATTGACTTTGTAGTTCACTTTTGGTAGAATGGCCATTTTGATAATATTTATTCTGCCTATCCAAGAGCAAGGGAGATCTTTCCATCTTCTAAGATCTTCTTTAGTTTCTTTCTTTAGTGTTTTATAATTTTCATTGTAGAGATCTTTTACCTCCTTGGTTAGGTTTATACCTAGGTTTTTTTTTTTTTTTGGTTTTGAGGTTACTGTGAATGGAATTGTTTTCTGAATTTCTTTTTTGGTAGATTCATGGTTGGCATAAAGAAAAGCTACTGATTTTTTTAGATTGATTTTGTATCCCGCTACTTTGCTAAATTTGTTAGTCAGCTCTAATAGTCTTTTGGTTGAGTTTTTTGGGTTTTCTAAATATAGGATTAGACTGTTCCTGTTTTTCTAGGTCCTTGAGGTGTGTCAATAGGTTGTTTATTTGGTTACTGTTTTTCTTATGTGAGCACTCAGTGCTATAAATTTTCCTCTTAAGACCGCCTTCAAAGTGTCCCATAGATTTTGGTATGTTGTGTCTCTATTTTTGTTTAATTCTAGGAATCTTTTTATTTTTCCCCTTATTTCTTCTCTGATCCAGTTCTCATTCAAGAGTGTATCATTCAGTCTCCATGTATTTATGTTATTTCTTTTTGTCTTCCTGTTGATTTCTGCTTTCATTCCGTTGTGATCTGAGAAGATGCAGGGAATTATATTACATTTTTTTGATTTTCTGGTTCTGGCTTTTGTGGCCCAGGATGTGGTCTGCTTTGGAGAAAGTTCCATGAGAAGCTGAGAAGAATGTGTATTCAGCTGTTGCTTGTTAAAATATCCTGTGTATGTCTATTAGGTCCATTTGGTTTATAATGTTTTTAGGTCTGAAGAGTCTTTACTTATCTTTTGCCTGGAAGATCAATCTAGTGGTGTGTTGAAGTCTCCCAAAATTATTGTATTTGGCTCTATTTGAGACCTGATGCCCCAAAGAGTTTGTTTTATAAAAGTGGGTGCACCACATTTGGGGCATAGATGTTTACTATCATTCTATCTTCTTGTTGGATTGTTCCTTTTATTAATAAGTGACTCGCTTTGTCTTTTCTGATGTGTTTTAGCTTAAAGTCTATTTTTCTGGATATGAGCTTTGCTATCCCTGCTTGTTTTCAGTCTCCATTTGCATGGCATATCTTTTTCTATCCTTTCACCATTAGCATATGGATATCTTTGCTGTGAGGTGAGTTTCTTGCAAACAACATATAGACGGATTATGTTCTGTAATCCACATTGCCAGTCTGTGTCTTTTAATTGGGGAGTTAAGACCTTTGACATTCAATGTTATTATTGATATATGATTTTTGTTACCTATCATTTTGAGTTCTATTTTCTGTTTGATGTAGTGTTAGTTCTCCTTTGCTTAGTTGCCCATCTGGTGGAGTTTGCCCCTCCTCTGGTTCAGGTATTTGTTTATTTTTTCTTCTTTTTGATTTATTTCTTTAAGTATTTTCTCTAGCACTGGCTTGGTAGTCATGAATTCTTTTAGTTTCTGCTTGTCATGGAACATTTTTATTTCTCCATCAATTTTGAATGATACCTTTGTTGGATACATCAGTCTTGGTTGAAAGTTGTTTTCTTCCAGGGTCTGGAGTACATCATACCAGCCCCTCCTAGCTTTCATGACTTGGGTTGAGAAGTCTGGAGTGATTTTTATTGTTTTGCCCCTGAATGTCACCCATTGTTTTGTTCTCACTACTTTTAAGATTCTTTCTTTGGCATCTGTGTTAGTCATTTTGATTATTGTATGGCGTGGGGAGGTCCTTCTTTGATCTTGTTGGTGTTTTGAATGTCTCCTGTATGTGGATGTCCTAGTCTTTTTCTATGTTTGGGAAATTCTCTGATATTATTTCTCTGAAGAGGTTTCTGATACCCTATATTTGTGCTTCTAAACCTTCTTCAATGCCTATTATCCGTAAGTTAGGTCATTTCATAGTAACCATATTTCTTGGATGTTGGGGTTGTGTTGTGATATTGTCTTCTCTATATTGTTGACTATGTTTTCAGTTTTGAATGAACTGTCTTCCAGGAGTGATACTCTGTTTTCCATGTGGTCTAGCCTTCCAGAGATGGTTTCTATTGTAGTCTTTAATTCATTTATTTACTCTTTCATTTCACTCAAAGCCTCTTTTTGGTTCTTACTTAGGGCCTCAATTTCTCTATTGCTGTGCTCTTTCATTTCCTGTACACTTTCTTTGAGCCCTTTCATCATATTGAACATCAAAATTCAGAATTCTTCTTCTGGCATTTCCTTCACGTCATTATTGGTGATATCAACTCAGTTGTTGAGTTGTAGGAATTTATTGTTTCCCTGCTGCTATTCATTGTCATGTTTTCAGAGTTCTCAGGTTTGTATTTCTCTTGTCTTAGCATCTTCATCCTCATTGTGTGTGAGTCTTGTGTCTAATTGTTATCCCTTTATAATAAGGTCTATGCTGGGGGTATATATTTGCCTCTATAAACCTGTCTCATATAATCAAACTTTTGAGTTCATCCCCCAGAGCCTCTCTAACAAGATATAGTTCTTAGTGCTGTCAAACAGGAGTTTCTGATTGGTTGCAGGCCTCTGTGATATCTCCAGGCCCAAACATCATAGGGCCAGAGACTGTGATGTTCTGTTCAGAGCCTGCAGTCTGCTGGTTGGGATAATGCCCCACAGACACCACTGCTGCTCTGCTGATTGTGAACCCGTTAACTACAGAGCGCTGACCTCCGACCTCTGTGGTCAGTGGGTCTAAGCTCAGCAGGCAGCGATTATTATGTTCTAAGCTTGTAACCTGGCCGCTGAGCTTTGATGGCCCAGGGACAATGCTCCTGCTCTGCTGGTTACAATCAGTTGGAGCACTGTCAGTCACTGGCATGCATCCATGCCAGGCACATACTCTGCTGGCGGAGAGAGTGTTGAGTTCCCAGCCTGTATCCACTGTGATCACATGAACCCCTGCTGGCTCCTGGCCTCCCTGCTTTCAGGCCCCACCTCTGGCAGGGAGACATTGTGCCGTTCTGAATCTGGGGCTTGGGTGGCTCAGTCATTTAGCCCCAGGAACACCACTGCTGCTCTGGGCAACTGTGATCACATGAGGCCAACTGGGTGGGAGTTTATAGCTTTCTGAGCCTTCAACTTGGTACGCTGAGTTATTTCACCCCACAGACACCATGGCTGGCTGGCCTATGGTCATCAGTGGAGACCCTGCAAGGGTGTGGCGAATTGCCGACTGTAGGTCCCTCCTGCCAGGAATGTCTCTAGGGGCTGTCTGTTAATTCACGTTTCTGCTGTGTCTGACTGTAGCCCCCACCTCCACCTTTGCAGGAGTGATTTGCAGACTCATAGACCCCTTGAGTCTGTTCTTGCCACACAAGTCCCTGTGGCCCCAGGGTGGTCTCCCGCTGGGACGGCTTGTTAATTCATGGTCTTGATGAGTGCTGCTCAGGTTCCTGCAGATGAGTTCAGCTGTAGCTGCAGGATCTCACTGGGCCATTCTAGTAGTTGGGTCTTTGTCGAGCACGGAGATAAAAGTGCAACCTCTTTTGGTGATTGTCTGTAGTTGCTGGCTCGACAAGGTTCTGCTGCTGCTTTGCTGATGTTGGTCTGATCGCCGCCAGTCTCAGCAGCCACTAGTCCCACGTGGGTTCAGCAAAATGGCACTGCTGCCGCTCTCCACTCACAGTTCACCAGGTGAGATGCGTGGAGCTCCTTTCAGTCCTCTGCTCTCTGCTGCCTCCAATTCCACCACGTTTTGACTGTCATTGTTCTGTTGAGTTTTGGCTGCTTTTCTTCCCTTGCCAAAAAGCAGTTTTCCTGCTGGTCGAGTTCTGTCTTTATTTCTCTTCTTTTGTGAAGTGTCTGTTTAATTCACTTTCCCATTTTTTATTGTTTTTTTAGCATTAAGTTTTTTACGTTCTTTGTGTATATTCTAGATATTAGTCCTCTATCAGAGGAATAGCCTGCAAAGATTTTTTCGCATTTGTACAGCTCTTTCTTAAGGTTCTTGAAGATTTCCTTTGCTGCACAGAAGATTTCTAATTTAATGCCATCCCACTTATTTATTCTCTTTTTAATTTCCTCTGTTTTGGGGGTCTTATTGAGGAAGTTTCTATCAGTGCCTATATGTTGCAGTGTTGGTTCTGTGCCCTTTTTCTAGTAATTTCAAAGTCTGTGGTCTAATTTCCAGGTCTTTGCTCCAACTTGAGTTGACACTTATGTAGGGTGAAAGGTTGGGGTTTAATTCAATTTTTCTACAAATGGATAACCAGTTTTCCCAACACCATTTGTTGAAAGACTGTCTTTTCTCCAGCATATGTTTTTGGCACCTTTGTCAAAAACCAATTGGCTGCAAGTGTGTGGTTTTGTTTCTGAATCTTTTATTCTGTTCCATTGATCTGTGTGTCTGTTTTTGTGCCAATACCATGCTGTTTTATTACTATAGTTCTATATTATAGTGTGAAGTCAGGTATCTTGATGTCTCCTGCATGGTTCTTATTGCTGAGAATTGATTTTGCTATTCTGGGTCTTTTGTTTTCCCATATGAATTTAGGGCTGATTTTTCTTTTTCTTTTTTTATTTTGGTGGTACCGGGCATTGAACCCAGGGGCATTATACCTCCGGGCTACACTCCCAGCCCTATTTTTTGTATTCTTTATTTTGAAACAGGGTCTCACTAAGTTGTGGAGGGCCTCACTAAGTAGCTGAGGCTGGCCGTGAACCCAGATCCTCCAGTCTCAGCCTCCCAAGTACTGGGATTACAAGCATGCACCACCACGCCCAGCTTAGGACTGATTTTTCCATCTCCGTGAAGAATGACATTGGTATTTTAATAGGGATTGCATTGAATCTGTAGATTAATTTTGGTAGAATGGCCATGTTGATGATTTGTGTGTGTGTGTGTAATACTGGGAATTGAACCCAGGGCTGTTCTACCTCTGAGCTAGACCCCTAGCCCTCTTTTATTTTTTATTTTGAAACAGGGTCTCACTATGATGCTGAGGCTGTCCTCAGCCTGCAGTCCTTTTTTCTTAGCCTTCAAAGTACTGGGATTACAGCATTTTGATGATTTTTATTCTGGTTAACCAAGAGTGTGTTGGTCAGGGTTCAATAGACTAACAGAATTCACAGAATGAGTATATGGAAAAAGGAATTTATCAGATCAGCTTACAGTGTAGTCCCGAGTTCCGACTGCACGTGGAGAGTCAGAGGAACCAGTAGCTGGTCGAGCGGTCTAAGAGCTCTTCGGAGAAACGATGGTGAAGTTTCAGTTCGAAGGGCTGGAGGCCGACGATCTCAGACGAGAGCAGACGATCAAGAAGCTCTTCAGAGAAACGGCGAAGTTGGAGGTCGACAATCTCAGATGAGAGCAGATGCGTTTTCTTCGGAAAGAGTCGCGCGTCCCTCTACGCGGCTTTCTCCTTCTTTTATCTAAGTCCTGCACCTATCAGAATCCTGCTGCCTACATTTATGGCAGGACTTTCTGTTTAATCTGCTGTTACACACCCAAAGTCACATGATCTTGGGTGTGTCATGATCTGGTCAAGTTGACAGATTAACTATCACAAAGAGTATGGGAGATCTTTCCATCTTTCTTCAGTTTCTTTCTTTAGTGTTTTATAGTTTTCACTGTAGAGTCTTTTACTTCCTTTATTAAGCTTATTCCTAGGTATTTCATTGTTTTTGATGATATTGTGAATGGGATTGTTTTAAAATTTTCTATCTCAGTCGATTCATGGTTGGTGTATAGAAAAGCTATTGATTTTTGTAGGTTGATTTTTGTATCCTGCTACTTTGCTGAATTGATCAGTTCCAGAAATCTTTTGGTTGAGTTTTTAGGATCTTCTAAGTATAGGATCATTTTTAAAAATAAATTATCTCAGGTCAGGTAACTAAAAAATTATATCTTTCCTGTTGAACAAGCTTCTTACATCATTGGCCCTTAGAAGAGTTAGCTTCTCTGATCAAATGCTTCATTTTGAGATGCAAACATATGAAGTGGTATCTAAGTGAGAGGATTCCTGCCTTCCAGGTAGACCAGCTGAAATCAACCTCGTTTCTCAGAATGACAGATATAACTGTTTTGCCTTTAAGTTCATCAGTCTGGGCTTAGTAGTTGCTTCATAAATGTTCATAGATAGCTAGCTGGAGACCTCCAAGTCATGTGCCTGGTGTTTTTGAAATTTTCTGTGGAAAAAAATACTACTAATGCATGTTAGACATTTTATTCCTTTAAAGTTACATATAAGGCATTGGTAAGTGACTCATCCATTCATTTATTCAATTAACAAAGCTATATTGAGTTCCTACTAGGTGCTAGGCACTATTCTAGGCATTCAAAATGAATAAATGCCCTGCCTTATGGAGCTTGTTTTGTCATGGTGACAGAAATATAACAGAAAATAATAAAAAACAGATGAGCTGGGCATGGTGGCACATGCTTGCAATCCCAGTACTTGGGAGGCTGAGATAGGAGGATCGCAGGTTCAAGACTCAGCAACTTAGCGAGACCCTGTTTTAAAACAAACAAACAAAACAAAAGAAGGGCTGGACGTGTAGCTCAGAGGTAGAATGACCCTAGGTTCAATCTCCAGTAAACATACACACACACACACACACACACACACACACACACACACACATATATACCCAAAACAAAATAAATAATGTAGTTTAGACCAGTGCTATGGAAAAACAAAGTTTAAGGGAAGGATAAAAAGTGTAGAGGGCATGGGGTCTTCAGAATGGTTGCCTTTTTAGACAGCGTGATCAGGTAAGTCCTCACTGAACAGGTGGTGTTTAAGCAGGCATCCATGTAGATATCTGGGCAAAGAACATGAGTTCTAGGCAGAGAAAAGGGTCAACATAAATGCTGGGAGGCAGCAGTGGGCTAGAGTACTGCTCCCAAGAATCTGAGGTGAAGGATTAAAAAATTTTTTTTACCAACCCCGCATAGACATATAAGTGGTCCTACTACACGCAGTTAATAGGCTGTATGTGACATATGTGACTTACCACATTGGCTCAGTGGTGTGTGAGCCCCACTCAGTACCCTATCAGTGTGGTGGGTTTTAGTGATCACGTGCTTACATGCTGCAGCAATGTCAGATTGCTACTTGTGTATCTAAATACTTCCAGTTCCTTTGTGAGAGGGTTTGAGTAACTTCTGTGTAACTGTGGCTGGAGAAGGATGGGTGAAGTGGAGAATAATGGGAAGTGGAAGTGAGGTGTGAAGGGAACTTAGACGGGGCCTTGAGGACTCCTGTAAAGACTTGGGCTTTCATTCTGAGCTTCAGTAGAGACATTGGAGAGTAGTGAGCCGATGCAAACATTCTTGCGGTTGGTAAGGTGCTATAAAGGCACAAGGGTAGAAGTGGTTATAAGGGGAGATTAACAGTCTGTGGTAGTAGACGTGGAGGGACTGGCAATATTTGCTGGTGGAATGTGCAGATGTCTGTGGTTTGGATATGGTTTATCCCCCAGAGGTTTATTTGCATATCTGGACTGTGGGAGAGAGGTCTGGCCAGAGATACAAATGTGGGAGCTGGCACAAAGGAGGTGTTTAAAGTCATGAGACTGAATGAATTGACCAAGACTGGAGTCCTCTGCCTTCCGTCTGTGCATTCTTTTCATCTTTGAGGATCTAAGTGGAGGTCAAGGTGCAGCTGTTGTGTTCTTTGTCCTGTGAGGCCTTGCTCTGCCTTGCTACTAAAAACATGGTTTTCTTTCCTCATACACCAAAGGTTTTTTCTTTGTTTTTGCAGTGGGGATTGAACCCAGGGCACTCTACCTCCGAGCTACACCCCCAGCCCTATTTTTTATTCTTTGTTTTGAAACAGGGTCTCACTAAGTTGCGGAGGACCTCACTAAGTAGTTGAGGCTGGCCGCGAACCTGGATCCTCTGGTCTCAGCCTCCCAAGTACTGGGATTACAAGTGTGCGCCACCACGCC